>JAFIDM010046396.1:0-79116 GCA_023159025.1 Thereuonema tuberculata
AGTAATATTTTCCTTTGATTATCGCGCCTCTTATTTTTTTTTTTTTTAACTTTACTTTTTTCTTCTTTTCTTCAAATTCTTCATCAAACCAATCTAATACTACAAGATGTAATAACAATCAAATCTATTTAACTTAAGCCTACTTTTCACTTCTTTTTTTTTTTGCAATTTCTAATTTTTCATTTTACCGAATATTATACAGTCAGACCTCGATATAAGGTTTACCCGCATGTAAGGTCAAACCTCATATAACATCCCGGCTCATTGAATAGGAATTCCATGATACGAAATATTGGATATATGGTCAGGTCTTAAATACCGTAATCGCATATAAGGTCACTTTTGTCTGTGATTTCAGTGCCACAATGATTCAATTCCAAGAATTTTTCCGTGGGTACGATCTTTTATTGGCGTCATTTCTCCTTCTGACGGAGGGGACAGCTTTCCTACGCCTGGATGAGTGGGAAGGATATTTCTCCGTTCCCATCGCGTCACGTGTCCATCGTTTGTTCACGAGGAAGTCGAAGGAAAGGATCTCATTCCAACCGTTTCTGTGCTTGTGTTATGATGTCGACAAAAAGAAAAACGTTGTCTCTATCAGAGAAAAAAAAAATCTTACAACATTTTGAAAAATGTAATGTAATCGAAAGCATGTTTTGCCAAAGAGCGTGGGATACCACGAACGACTCTCAACAATATTCTGTCCTCGCATACTGATGCAGAAACATGTAATGGAAAGAGAAAAAGGAAGCGTTTATCATCGTATGAGAAAGTTGAAGAAGGCCGTCTCCAAAGGATAAAATTTGCTAGAGCACATAATGTGCCTATATCGTGCAAAGTACTGAAAGAAAAAGCTCTACAAATAGCCGCCGAATTAGGAGAGAACGTTTTTATGGGGAGCAATGGATGGATACAGATATTTAAATTAAGACATGCCTTAATTATTAAAATAGTGTGCTGTGAAGCCGTGATGTGGATGATAGCGTCTAAAGTGATTGAAAGAAATCCGTGTTAGATGACATTTTGAAGAGGTATGAACATTGCGATATATTCAATGTTGATGAATGTCGACTTTTTTTCCTGGTCTTTTCTGACAAAACTCTTACTTTCAAGAAAAAAAAATGTATAGTGGGGGAAAAAAGTAAAGAAAGACTGACAATTTTTTTAGGAGCTAATATGGATGGCTCTGAAAAACTGAGATCGCTAGTTATCGGAAAATTTCAAAAGCCACGTTGCTTTAAAAAGGTCAAGTCTTTACCTTTGGATTAAGATGCAAACAAAAAAGCATGGATGAATGCTAACATATTTGAGAAAACTATACGGCGTTTCGATAGATACTTTTTGAAAAATAAAAGAAAAGTTGTTTTCAACGTAGACAATTGCCCTGCTCATATCAACATATCTCAATTGAAATCAATTGAGCTCGTTTTCTTACCCCCAAATGTTACGATTGTTTTGCATCCTTTGGATCAGGGAGTGATTCAAAATCTGAAACTGAACTACAGAACGCTCCTTCTGAAAGATTTGATTTTAGCAATTGATGAGAAAAAAATTTTTCACGTGTCTATGTTAAATTTTTTATATTTATAAAAGTAGATATCAAGGCCTGAAGGAGGAGGCAAGAAATAAGAGAGGCAACGACTTGGAGAAAGAGACATTGCTGACCTAATTTGCTGCTTGCCATTGGACCTGTCTACGACAGAACACTGATAATGATGAAAAGTTGGAGCTTTGTGTCAAACACACGCATTTCAAATTGCTTTCGACAAGCTGGTTTTGAATTTTCTTCAAGTGCCGTGCTGGCGTGGTCGTGCGGTCTCGGCGGCGGCCAGCCGTGGCGATCACTCCGCCAGTACCTGGGTTCGAATCCCGGCGTCGGCATGGATGTATCTTTCTCCTTCTGTGTTTCGTCCGTTTCTGCGGGTATAGCGTGAGTGCCTCCTATGGTGTACCCTGGGCAACGTTTCTTCGGCGAAATACTCACATTTCTCGCCCCTTGTTGCGGCCAAAAGATTAAATTCTAGGAGCCCGGGCGTTGGCGAAAAAAAAAAAAGAATTTTCTTCAAGTGTGTGGATAAAATAACAGATGAAGATGATGAAGACTTTATTCCTTTAGCTGTGTTAATACAAAATCTCAGAAATCGCGGCTGTGCTATAGAATAATTTCTTTCTGATTCCTAATTTTAATTGGTTCAACAAAATTAAAAAATTATAACGTAATAAACTGATTTATGTGTATGTATTAAATTTTACAAAAAATTATACTGTATTTAATAATGCTTATTTATTGACAAATGCGTATGAATCGGATATAAGGTCATCCCGCTTATAAGGTCACTTCACTTACCCAAGGGGTAACCTTATATCGAGGTCTGACTGTAAGGTTTTTATCTTTTTCATTCTTCTTTTAAATCTCTTCCCTTATTGCTTTTTCCGAAAAATGTTTCGTATTAAGCAATAATTAATAATAAGACAAGTGAAGATAATTTTGAGCTAAATCATAAATTTAAGGACGACCCACAAAATGAAAAAAAATAATGAAAAAAGGAAGTACATTAATGCAAAGACAACTAAAAAAAAGTTAGGAAAAAAATAAAAAGAACGTAATGAAAACAATAAAAAAAAATCTACTAAGACATTGAGAAAAAAAAATAGATATGCAGATTCCAACTGACAACCTCCTATTTATTTGTCCCAGATGCATCAAGCTACAACTGACAACTGAAATGAGATGGTTGCATTTCTAACATTTAAGCTAATACCGGAAATCCAGAAATGCTTCACACGAGATCCGCATGAAAGTATAGTGTTCACAATAATTTCAAAAGTTTCAACAAGTGAATATAATTTTGTGCTAAAGCATGAATTTAAGGGGCGAACCATAATAATATTAAAAAATTAAATATAATAATAAAAAAGAAGCCTGGCATGGCCGAGCAGTCGAGACGGCGGTCTGCCGTCTGGCCGTTGCGTCGGGATCTGGGTTCGAATCCTGGCATTGCCAAGGCTGTTTGTTTCTTCTTGTGCGCTTCGTTCGTATCTCCCCTGGGACTTACTATCTCAGGGTTATTCTAGACCAGCGGCCGCCAACCGGTAGTCCAGGGACCACTGGTGGTCCGTTGAAAATTCTTGATGGTCCGTAGAAAAATTTGGACATTATTTCAATTTTAATCCTTTACAGCCAATTTGTCCAATATTTTAGACTTTTTTTAAAAATTTACGTTTAATGGGTGCATCTTATACTAATAAAATAAAAATTTTCTGATTATTATTATATATATGTATTTACCTTTTTTTTAAAATTCATATTAGTGAATCGCCCAATTTAAAATTATGCATTTAATGGTCCATGAATTTCTAAAGATTGGCGATCGCTGTTCTAGACGAGATGTGAATTTCGTCCCCCTTCTTGAATATCCTAACCCCATCCTTACTTTGTCAGGTAGGGTTAGTCCATGGTCCATAGTTGGCCAAAATCGATGAAAGAAAGGAATAAAAAAGGAAGTATGTTAACGTAAGAAAAAATTGTTGCGGAAATATAATTTAAAAGAGCAATTGCCATAAGAAATACTCACCTAGAATGAATCCGGTTGCTACAACAATTGAAAGGCTAAAGCACAAGAGACTCACTTTTTTTATCCAGTGCCGATTGTTACTGCAACAAGAGAGAAATCACACACTCTTAGGAACTTGAAGCGATTGTTTTGGATTCTGCTTCTACTTGAGAAGCTATTCCGTTTTCCGCCATGAATAGATGTATTTTGAAGATCGCTTGATTCCTTGATGTTAGAAGATCAACGATGGATTATTTCGCATTTAATTCGATAAGGAAGAAAAGGATTTGTACTTCGAATTATTGCAAGGAATTTATCAAAGTTTAAAATAGGATTTTAAACTTATAAAGTCTAAAAGAACTAATCTTATGTTTGTGATATCTTTCAGGAGTTTTCATATTGTCGCTAGGCAACAGACATTCGACAATATTAGGTTTATTTAGGACGTTCCAATCCCGAAAGATCTTGTCAGATGAGAAATAACGTAAGTCAATTTATTTTTCATTTTAATACAGCGGAATTATATTCTCGGAAGAATCGAAAGGTCTATTCGTGATTGTATTTGATGGCGTTAGCAAGTAATCAAGTAAAGTAAAGATTTGTCCAAGCTCTTAAAGTAATTTGATTAAAGTTTAATCAAGTAATCGAGAAAGATAAAAGATTAGTTCAAGTGTTTAAAGTAATTTGATAAAAGATTAATCATGCAAATAAAGTAAGGATTAAAGATTTATCAACTGTTCATTGTTAGTGATCTCCAAGGATTTATCAAAGCGATAAGGCATATGATAAGTAAAGGCTTAATCAAAATATTATGGGCCAAGTTTAACGATAAAGATTATTCATTAATAAAAGTGAAGACCTGTTAATCTAAAGTTAAGATTTATAAAAGATCAAGTGAACTCTTTTCAAGGACTCTATGTTAAAGGTTAAAGATTTATTTTAGAAGTTAAAGTAAATCCCAGTCTTATGAAGACACCTAAAGAAAGTTTAAAAGGTTAAATAAAGATTTGCATTTTAGAAGTTAAAGTAAATCCCAGTCTTATGAAGACACCTAAAGAAAGTTTAAAAGGGTAAATAAAGATTTGCATTTTAGGAGAAAGATTTAATGCAGATGAACTTTTAATAAAGCGGATATTGACATAAGGAACTATTTGTTAATATTCAAGTTTTCTTTTATCATACAAGTATTAATAAAAGGATAAAAGATATCAGAAGAAGAATATATATAAATGTAAAGGAACCAATTCTTCGTTTTGCAAATAAATTATTGTTGTCTTAATCTCGAGTATAAAGGTGTTTGTTTACTCTGTTAATAAAGCTAAATATTAGGGTTATTCAATTAGGATACATTCAGGACTCTTTAGAGGAATTAAGAAGATTTTTCCATGGGCTCAACAGGTTCCAGTAATCAGGTAAAGTTCATTCACCCTGATCAAGAACAAAAGTTAGGTTCCTGAATACACTGAAGGCCAGATCAATTGAATAACATATAACTGTCTGCATCATAAAAGGTTACGAACCTTAAGTAAAAAAAAAAAAAAATAAAAAAATAAAAAATTCCCCACACAAAAATAAATAAAAAGTTGGAAAAAAATAAAAAAAAACTTAGGAAACCTAGCTAATATATATATAGTAAAAAAAAACCAACGTGAACATTAAGAGAAAAAAGATTAACATGAATATATATATATATATATACGGAATCAAACTGACAACTTTCAATATATGAGTCCGAGACCTCAAGCATCAAACAATTCCAGAGATCTGAAATGAGATGGTTGCATTTCTACATTTAAGCTAATACCGGAAATTCTAATAAAAATAATATCAAATTTTTCGAACATAGTGTGCGTTGACGCCTGAAAAATATCCTTTCCTTCTGTTGTTTTGACCTCTGAACACGACGGTGAAGTCCGTTTGTCGATCCGACCTTTCGTTTGGAAGTTGTTAGGGGTGAACAAACACGGAAGGACGGACAAACAGGACAAACGCAATAGCTACTGATTTTGGTCGCTATCACGAGAGCTTGCAAATCGGTCGCTGAAAATTGAAGCAGTGATAGTAGCTTCAGTCAACAAAATCACACAATCGCTTTTCGTGATTATTTATTATGTGACTTTTCAACCTATGGATATAATTACAGCTCGATAAGGACATTTCATTAAATTAGGATTTATTTAAAATCTTATTTTTTTTTTCAAAAGTAAGAATTTTTTTTAAAAAGATATTCGTAAAATTCTACAACTTGACTAAATGCTTAATGTATTTATTGGGTGAAAGTAGAAGTCCTGCCCGTTTTTGGATATGAAAATTTGACATTGTAATGACGCAAATCGTTTGTCAATCATCCCAAGAAGGTGTTATTGAATGTGTGGTTGGATGTACAGGCAATAATTCACTGGGAGGTCCTACCACTCAACCAAACCATCAATGCTGCCTTCTACTGTCCACAGATAGACAGGCTGCATTCAAATTTGGTAGCAAAGCGGCCTGGTCTCATCAATCGTCGCGATGTTATCCTTTATCTCGATAACGCTAGGCCACATGCTGCTGTCATCACTCGCCAAAAGTTACTAGGTTTTGGTTGGGAGGTTTAACCCACCCTTCCTATTCTCCTGACTTGGCACCAACTGACTATCACCTGTTTCGTGCGTTGAACAATTCCTTCAGTCAGAATATCTTTGATAATCTTGATGCTGTGAAAACTGCCATTCAATACTCTTTTGACTCGAAACCACCGGAATTTTACCGGCGTGGGATTCATCTCCTACCAGAAAGATGGCAAGAGGTCCTGGATAGCAATGGGGATTATGCACAATAATAGGTACTGTTCGTTTTGCGCTTATTTGCTCTTCTTTGTGGGTAATAAAAACGGGTAGAACTTTTGCACTCACCCAATATATTGTATATGTTAGTGATGAGCAATATTTCACGGACTGCGCTTTTTTTTCACTGATATCAAAAAATCCCAGTTACTCACAGTTACAACGGAATTGTGACTGTGATTTCCTGAAACAGTGAACACATCTAGTGGCAGTGTGATGAAACGAATCTATTTGAGAAAACAGATATCGATAGAAGAGAAGCGAACTTATTTCCATTAATATTTATATTTTAAAGACAACAACGAACAATTTGTGTGAAAAAACTAAACAAAAAGCAAATATAGTTCATCTGTTATAAGAAATATATAGAATCATTTTGATTTGGAAAACCATGCCAATTGAGCTAACTTTGACTGCGTTTGAAAATGTGATTTCACGACTACACGCTCTCTCGCCGTCGATATCAGTACAGTAGCACTGCAACGTAAGTAACACCCCAGACGAACTGTGGTCAAAGAAAAAAACAGATTGGAGAATGCTGAGGAAACAATTTAAATAAAAACTTCTTGTAAAACCTAGATAAAGGTAAATGATATTTTCAAAGTTAATTTCTGAATTTAACTGTTATTTTAATATTTCACAATTATTCTTTCTAAATATTCAATTTTGTATATTATTATTTGAGATAATTTAATAAATAGCTTTCGAATCTTATTTATATTAGATAATATTTTATATTTACAAAATAAAAATATATCTACCTACCTTTATTTAATATTATTATCATTACCTTTATTTATATATATATATAATATTACTATTATTATTTAGGAGAACTAATTGCAAATTTGTAAAAAAAGGACTAAAAAAAAATCATCATTAAAAAAATCAATGGGAAACATATAACATTTTATTGTTGATGTTACTCACAAATTACTATTGTGATTATAACGAAATAATACTATAAAGTCCATAACATTTTTGAATGATTCTTTACGATATATTTTATTCTCCACAAAATTTAAGTTAATAACGACAAATAGATAATTTATATATAATCATTTTATTTTATTTTTTCATTACAAGAATTTTCGCAAACTTTTTTTTTTCAAAGGCAATTTTCTGATCACAAGAGGGTTAGAAACACTCTGTTACTGCACTGATTATTTCAGTTTTATGAAAGCTATTATCACTATAAAACTAAACATAGCCTAGCTTATCATTTGTTTTGTATTAGATAAAATGTAATCTTTCACACATTGATCTTAAAGAATTACATAAATAAAAAATTACTAAAGATGAAAATTTGGATGTTGCGACAGTTAAGCGTCACTTTGCGTGGCCTTTAAGTTTATATTTCATAACCAGAACGACCTGATTGAAATTTTAAAATTTTATATTAAATCGTAGAGCAAATATTGTTAACTTCTAAATAGAAAAAGAAACATTAAGCAGATCATAGGTATTTATTTGTTTTATGGTTTTGTTCCAACATGTCATTTTCATCGGAAACTGGAATTTTTTTTTAACAGATGTTAGCAGAAAAGTTGTTCAAGATGCAATAGGACGCTATTAATCGAACTATAAGGAGACACAAAAAGAGACAAAAAACGGAAAACGAAACGAATAGACATGTTTAGAAAGTAACTGACAAAACTTTCAACATTGTAATATTGCTGAACTCTTCAGGAATACTATTAAAGGACATTATTCGTTCCATTTTATTTTGAATTGTTTTATTTTCTCTGTATTTGCCTCGACATCTACTTCCTTTCTTAAGTAATCATTTCTGATTCAATCTGTTCTTAGGCATCCTTTCACATGTCTGAGACATTTCATTTCTGAGGCTTGTGTTTGGTTAATTCTTTTTTCCTAGTGCCCAGCACTATGATCAATATTGATAATGCCACTTTCATTACCATGTCTTTAGTTTCTTTGCTTGTTTTTTTCCTTTGTAAAAACTTGTGCCACATATTCTTTGGAAGTTGTTAATTTGGTAACTGTCTTTGTCTTTTTCGGAAGTAACGTTATATTGGAAATGTGAAAACTGTTCTGTGATTTCCAATGACAAATTGAAAATGATTTTATATTCTTATTGGTTAACATCCAAGAATGTTTTTGTTTTTTTGATTGATATTTTTATATTATACGTGGAAGGTATTATATGTGGAATCTTCAAAGAAGACAGCATATGGGTTAACCAAACCTTTAGCAGCGACAAAATTGAATAAGTTCAGACAATTACTAGGTTTGAAGTAATGAATTAAAATATTTTCAAAGCAGAGGGAGTATTGTTAGAAATTTATTTTTCATTTGTGGTAAAATTAAATAAAATCATCTCGAAAGCTTTGAAATATTTTTATTTGAAACTGAAAGTTATAATATGCTAATTTTCAAGTGACGTCTGGAACTGAAGCAATGGAAGGTTGTATACCGAACTAACGCGAGTATCAATTGTTGATGATTACTAAACATGGCGTTAAGAAAACAAGCCGTAACTAGCGTTGTCGCTATTTTTGGTAATGGATAATCGGAAGATGCTAAATCCGATATTACAGTTTTAATAAAGATAGATCTTTAAGAATGAATACAATTTCATTTGGTTTTGAAACGGATTAATGTTTCAGATGCATACTTTCAGAGACAAATGCACACAAAGCAGAGAAACAAGGGATTGTTAAAATTTTAAAATTCTTTAATACAATATTCATAGGGGGTAATTTGTTGATCAACTACATATGCTGGAAACATGGGCAACTATACTTTACAAAACCTAACAGTTTCTATCCTCAATGTATTATTCAACAATATAGATTCGATATAGATTAAACAACGATTGGCCTTGCAGCATTAAACCTCAATGTAATTATTACAGTAAATAGGTTTCTTACAAATATAAATATTAATAATGGCTTTAACACCTGTGTGTAAGAATTAATAATCTACAGTTCTCAATATCTAATAATGGTAAATTCACTTATGTGTGTCATTACATGGTAAGTATTTCTGTAATATATATCAATTAACTTTTCAGGTTTTTTCCTTGTATGAATTAAACAACTACGATCTTACAATAATAAAGATTAATTATCTAAATACGCACAATAGTCTTAGTGTACTTGTATTTCTTCTAATCTTGTATTCCCACTAAATAAACAAATAAATGTACTCACAGTATGACGTCTTCAATAGATGAAACGTAGCAGGTTCACTTTTCACAAAATAAATCTTCCATTGATATACTAAGCATATATTGCTAATTAACACTTTATTTAATAACAGGCCATATTCACTAATTTTATTTTCACACTAGCACTGTCGTATTCGTATCCTTATACGAACCAGTGCAGATTATAATTCGGAATATGAATTCTGGATTCTCTTATTAATTGGTGAACACACATTCAGTTCTTATTATCACTTCCAGCTTGAGGATAACGACGTTGCCCTTTCACTTGTACGAAATACTCCAGATTCGTCCGTAATCTAGGATTCCTACTTAACGTGACTAATTCTTCAGACATCTAAAGGTGTATCCTTACTTATGATAATCATTCCATTCGATAGTTCCATAACTCTTACTCTCAAAGTGATCCTTGTTACAATTCGGAAATAGTCTACAGATACGGGTAATAACTTCCTTCTACCTTCCGCAATATTTAATTGGACCATTCCAGGTATCTTGAAGTTTACTTTAATCCTTCCGCTAAAATCGCTTCTTCATTTCCAATCACTCGAATAAGCTTCTTCAAATAATTGTTACTCAAAATAAATGCTATCGTGAAACGATTCAGTTCTATGGTTTAGCTTACTTATTGCTGTTCCCTACTTGGAAATGGGGTCTTCCGATTAGAGATTCCTTTAACTTATCCAATCCTAAATTTCATCGAAATCTTTCCGACTGAAACTTATTATTACTATTTCCTATATTTCTTCTACTAATTGCGTCCTTCGAATATTCGAAAATAATATTATATTTCCTTTCGAAATATTCACAGCTTAGGTCAGTTCAGCCTTGGTAACTTTCCATTCTTGCTGAGTCTTCTGACTTCTTAACTTAACGAGCAGGCTTTAGAAAATGTACTTATACATCTTACTTGAATTTGGTGACTGCGACTTCATAATACTTTCTTCTATAGTTTCGGCAGTAACTTCATTACTTTAAAATTCCCGCTCTTCGATATCGGACCCATCCGATGAGACGCAACCATCCTGTCTCGATTCGATAATCGTTCTCAACTCCACTACGTCATCACACACGCACTTCCACGTCATTACTCTCACCGTTGTGTGACGTCATTAAAACTCGAATTTTCATTGAAGAAAAAAAAAATAATAAACTTAATTTTCTTTTCAAGCATAAACATTATAACTTAATTAATTAATAAAAATACAACTCATTTAAATTTACTATGGAAGTTAGTAAAATTTAAAATACATTATCAGGTTTATTTAAGAAAATTATAAACAGAAATAAACACATTAATTCTGTATTAAATTTAACTTAATTTTAAAATATATATGGGTGTAATTCAAAAATAAGGATCTATCTTAATCTTAAATAATATATGATTTTAGTTAAAAAAAAAGTGAATGTATCGTGTTAAAGGTGACTGTATTACTTTAAAACAATGAAATTGCAATTGTTTCCTTAATACATAACTACAGTTTATTGATACGAGGAGATGCTGTAGTGTTATTAGATTTTTATTTATTTTTTTATTTATATTGTAACTTTGTTGTAGTATATTTCTTTAATTTGAATTATTATGCTTCACTTCTGTTTTTCAAAATGGAAGAAAGATTTGTATTTTATTTTTTCTCCTGAAGAAAATATCCGTTCAGGGTGTAGAAATATTGAGAAGCCATAAAGTTGTTTGATACTAAGGAACGATGTTTTTCATTTGTTTATATTGAGTTAATAAATGCATTCACAAATTTATATATCAAAATGTGAAATTTCTCAAATTTTATAACCTGAGGACGGCGATGTGGTAAAAAAAAGTTATAATAAGTTTGTTGGCAAAAGTCACAAATTTCCGAAGGATATAGATGAAGAATGGATGTACAGTGTTGATAGATAATCAGACAAAAAGGCATCACTATAGAATATGGCCACCCCGAACTGCGATGCAGGTCGCACAACGTCGTAGCAAGCTTAGCAACAATTTATCCACTAGTTCCTGAGGCAAATTGGCCCACTCCTCCTTCATATAATGAATGAGATTCTGCTTGGTTTCTGCAGGGTATTCAGCAATGCGTCTCCCCCTTGCATCCAGGACGTGTTCGAGAGTGTTCAGGTCTGGGGCGTATGCTGGCCAGTCGATGTGATGAATTGCCTCAGTCTCCATAATAATTATCTGAATTGCTTTTGTACGATGATTGAGTGCGTGTCATCTGTGAATAAAAAGACTTCCCCTACATCACCAAGGAAAAATCGAACACGACATAGAAGAACTTCGTTACAATATCGTTCTTCAGTCATAATTTTTTTTTCAGTTCCTGCAGCTCAGATCATCCAGCAAATATAATGCCTACCGACCCCAGGTTTCCGCCACCGGATCCCATTCCTGACATATTTCTTAAAACTTCTTCTTGAAATAAGATTTTATTAGTTTATTTATTGAGCAATATAACTGTTCTTCCTATTTATAATGTTTAAGAATATTTATAATTTTATAATGTTCAGAATAGTCTTCTTCTCGGTATCATAAAACTTTGATAATACAAAGTTAATATCTATAAGTCAATGCAGTTCACTTCAAAAACATCTCCTTAAAATATCGACTTGATATTTTAAATATTTCTTGATATCATTATGACGTAATACACTGAAGCACTAACTTGTCTCTGTTCAGTAAGGAATACTTTTCCAAACGAATTTCCATAAATTAAAGCACTAATTGTCTGTTTCTACTGTCTTTAGTGCGTGCCATCGGTGAATAAAAGACTTCCCATACATCACCACGGAAAAATCGAACATACACGACGTAGAAGAACTTCAATATCGTTCATATCATATCGTTTTACAATATCGTTCTTCAGTCATAATTTTTTTTTCAGTACCTGCAGCTCAGATCATCCAACAACTATGATGCCTTCCCACCCCAGGATTCCGCCACCGTCATATCTATCCCTTTCCTGACACTGTCGTGATGGTACGCAGTACCACTTACACGCCATATCAGCTGATGTCAACGATCTGAAAAAAACTGAAACGACTCATCTGTGAAGAGTACAGTGGCCCATTGATGACTTGTCCGATTTCGATGGAGTCGACACCTTTGCAAACTTGGGCTAAGATGATAGAGAGACGCAGACTAAAGCCTTCAGGCTATAATTCTCGACACAATTTGTCTGGATATCCGCGTTCCTGTGGTGGAATGGAGGCGATTCTTAAGCTGACCAGACTTGGTTCGGTGATCACGATTTGTTGTTACAGCTAAAAATCTGTCTTCCTCCGTCGTCGTAGATAGAGGGCGATCTCCTCATCTACGTCAGGAACATATTTCAATGGTTTCAAATGTTGCCCGGAGGCAGAGTACAACACTATGGGCAATCCCAAACATCATGACAACATCAATTACTCTGCGGCCTTCAAACTTTCCTATAATACTTCTCCGCGTGAAATCATTTAGATGCGGGGAAGTATCTTTGTGAATATCGAAAATTTCACGTTCGTCACATTCTTTTCTTCACATCAAACGATCCTTTCAAGCACAATTCACCTACCATGCCAATTTTCCTTTTAACCATTTCAAGTGATACTACGTGCTTTCTGTGCGCATGATTCACAGATTTGCATTTGCGCCACGTTTCTACTGCTCGTCCACAGGTATGCAAATTGCCACAAGCTATATCGTCTAATTTTGATCTTGTAACCATTGGAACTACTGGTCGTCCTTAGGGTTTTGAATGCCTGTGTATATTTTAATGATTTGGAAGAGATTAGATTATTAGTAATCCTAAGGATAAAGTTAAATATAACGAGGATTTCAAATTAACTGAGCTGGTTAAAGAAAATAATTTAGAACTACTCAATGAACGGACTTCTTTTCATAATCAGGGGAGGTCTGTTGTATTTTTTTAAACAATAAATTCTCCGTATAGGATTTTAATTTCTAGATTTTATCAATACCAATTTAATATCATATTTTTAACGACCGATTCGACCAAAATCACTATCGCGGTTTTTCTTGTCCACCTGAACAAACATATCAACTTCCGAACAGAAAAGGTAGCATCAACAAATGGATTTCACCATCGTATTCAGAGGCCCAAACAACGTAGGAACGGGGTATTTTGAAGGCCCAACACCCCCGCATCCCCCAAGTTCGAGATATTTGGCATTATTGTCATTGTACCCTCCTAAAATTTCCAAACAAAAGATCGTATTGACAAACGGCATTCACCAACGTTTTCATAGACCAAAACAACGTAAAAGGTAATAGGGGCCAATGCTCCCCCTCCAAAGTTCTAATAGTAATAAAATGGTATGGATTTTTTCACCACTTTTCCTCTAAAAATTAAAAGAAAAACTCGACTTAGAAATCATAAGTCAACTATTACCACAATAAAGATTCGAAAATAAAAAAAAAATCTAATAAAATAATCTGCATTTTTATTTCTAAGAAATGTGGAAAAGAATTTCAGAGCAAATGCTTGTACAGTAAAACCTCTCAAATCCGGCCTTCGGTAAACCGGCCACCATCGTAATCCGTCCTGGTCCAGCATAATGTTTTTTTTTTTAATAACTAAATTCGTTTCCATATTTTGAGTCAACTTGGCGGGTAGTTAAGCTTTTTAGGAGGAGAAGAGACAGGCATCATAGTAATGTTCGCAGCGAATGAAACAAGCAGCGATAACCTAATTTTTTTTAAGTAATGTGAGCAGAATAACGCCATTTATTGGTTTACATTTTAATATTTTTTTTTGGTTCCATTAAATTGTAATTTTTCATGTAAATTTGAAACATTAAAACATACAATATAAACTAGTTCTTTTTATTTTACAGTACGTATATTGTTAAAATGTAGTTAACGTCAATTTGTCATTGGAAATCACAGAACAAGTTTCACATTTCCAATATAACATTACTTCCGAAAAAGACAAAGACAGCGAACAAAATCAACAACTTCCAAGAAAATGTGGAACAAGTTCCTAAAAAGGAAAAAAACAAGCAAACAAACTAAAGACATCGTAATGAAAGTTTTATGAGGTAATGGCAGTATAAACATTGATCATAGTGCTGGACATAAGGAAATAAGAATTAACCAAACACAAGCATCAGAAATGAAATGTCTCAGGCATGTGAAAGGATGCCTAAGAAGAGATTGAATTAGAAATGATTAAGAAAGGAACTAGATGTCGAGGCAATTACAGAGAAAATAAAACAATTCAAAATAAAATGGAACGAATAATATCCTCAAATAGAATTCCTGAAGAGTTCATCAATATTATAATGTTTAAAGTTTTGTCATTTACTTTCTAAACATGTCTATTCGTTTCGTTTTCCGTTTTTTGCCTCTTTTTGTGTCTCCTTATAGTTCGATAAATAGCATCCTATTGCATCTTGAAGAACTTTTATGCTAACATCTCTTTAAAAAAAATTCCAGTTTCCGATGACAATGACATGTTAGAACAAAACCATAAAACAAATAAATAGCAATTAATCACCTTTTTTTTTTTTTTATTTAGAGGTTAACAATATTTGCTCTAAGATTTAATATGAAAATATAAATTTCAAGTCAGATCATTCTGATTGTTAACTATCAACTTAAAGGCCATGGAAAGTGATGCTAAACCGTTGTCTCTAAGAAATGCTATAATTAATAATTTTTTACTTATGCAATTTACAAATGAGATTAAATTTTATCGAATACTTAACAAAACAAAGGATAAGCTAGACTGTGTTTCAGTTTTGTAGTAATAAAACTGAAAGAAAATAGGAAATTATCTTGGGAAAAAAAAATTTTTTGAAAATTGTTATAATGAAAAAAAATAACAAAATGTTTAGATAGAAATTATATATCTGTCTTTATAAAATTAAATTTAGTTTTTGTAGAGAATAAACTGTATCATAAAGAATTATTCAAAAATGTTTTTATTGGCTTTATAATGTGATTTCTTTATAATCATAATAGCAATATGTGAGTAACATCAACAATAAAATATTAAATTTTTTTAATAAAGAACACAAAAACGACAACACATCTAAATATCTTCAATAACAAGTTCCATAATAATAACAAGAAGTAATGAGAACTTACGATGCTAGAAATGTTAATCATGAATGTAGTTATTATATATGAACTGTTCAATATTTTTTTTTATCAATTTGCCATGAATCCTCCAAAATAATAATTTTAATAATAGTAATATTTTCAACATCACACTAAATTTAAATGTAAAAAAAACTACATTTAATACCTAATAATATATATTATATCTAATAATGATAATATTAATAATAATGATGTGGAATAATGATGGATATATTTTTTTTTTAAATTCAAAATAATATCAAATATTAATAAGAGTCGAAAACTCATTTATTAAATTATCTCAAATAATAACACATCAAATTGAATATTTAGAAATGATTATTGTCAAATATTAAAATAAAAGCTAAATTCAGTAATTAACTTTGAAAATATCAGTTACCTTTTATTTATTTTGTACAAGAAATTTGTGTGAAAATTCAATGTTTCGATTTATCCCCAGCATTATCCAATCTGTTTTTTTTTTCTTTGACCACAGTTCGTCTGGGGTATTACTGACATTGCAATGCTACTGTGTTGATATCGACGGAGAGAGGGTGTGTAGTGGTGAAATCACACTTTCAAACACAGTCACATTTAACTCAATGAGCATCGTTTTCCAAATCAAAATGATTCTATATATTTCTTATAAGATATGAAGTATATTTGTTTTTTGGTTAGTTTTTTTCACAAAAATTATTCGTTGTTGTCTTTAGAATATAGATATTAAAGGAAATAAGTTCGCTTCTCTTATATAGATATTACATTTTCTCAAATATTTTCCTTTCATCATACTGCCGCTAATGTCTTCACTGTTTCAGGAAATCACAGTCACAGTTCCGTTATAACTGTAAGTAACTGGGATTTTCTGATATCAGTGAAAAAAATCGCAGTCCGTGAAATATCGCTCATCACTAACGTATGCAATATAAAGACATTAAGCATTTTGGCAAGTTGTAGAATTTTTCGAATATCTTTTTGAAAAAAAAGTTCAGATTTTTACTTTAAAAAAAGAAATAAGATTTTAAATAAATACCAATTTAATTAAATGTCCTTATCGAGCTGTAATAATAGCCTATGTTGAGAAGTCAAATAGTAAACAATTACGAAAAGCCAATGTTTGATATGTTATTGACTGAAGCTACTATCACTGCTTCAATTTTCAGCGGCCCATTTGCTAGCTCTTGTGAAAGCGACCAAAATCAGTAGCGATTGCGTTTGTTCTGTTCCTCCGTTCTTCCGTGTTTGTTCACCCCAACAACTCCCGAACGAAAAGTCAGATCGACAAACAGACTTTACCATCGTGTTCAGAGGTCAAAACAACGTAAGGAAAGGATATTTTCAGGCGTCAATTCACACCATGTTCGAAATCTTTGCCATAGTGAAATTATATATATATATATATATATATTTCTGTTAATCTTTTTTCTCTTAATGTTCGCGTCGATTTTTTTTTTTTTTTTATATTACTTAACTTTTTTTATATTCCCAACTTTTTTTTTATTTTTCTTCACGTTAATATACTTCCTTTTTCATTCCTTTCTTTCATCGATTTTGGCCAACTATGGACCATGGGCTAACCCTCCCTGACAACGTCAGGGTGGAGCTAGTATATTCAAGAAGGAGGACGAAATTCACATCTCGTCTAGAAAAGCAGTCGCCATCCTTTAGAACTTCATGGACCACTAAATCTATAATTTTAAATTTGGCGGTTCACTAATATGAATTTTTTTTAAAAAAAAAGTTAAATACATATTTATAATAATAATCAGAAAACTTTTATTTTATTATTATAAGATGCGCCAAATAAAGGTAAATTTTTAAAAAATGTCCAAAATATTCGACAAAGGGTTGTAAAGGGTTAAAATTTAAATAATGTTCCAATTTTTCTGAGGACCATCAAAAATTTTGCACCGATCACCAGTGGATCGTGGAATACTGGTTGGCGACTGCTGGTCTAGAGTAATCCTGAGATAATAAGTCCCAGGGGAGGATTGGACAAAGCACACAAGAATAAAGAAACAGCCATGCCAATGCCGGGATTCGAACCCAGGTCTCGACACAACGGCCAGACGGCAGACCGCCGCACAGTGGGGAATTTGACCGATCTAGCTGACCAAAATTATTTCTGTAGTTTCATTGGTTCAAAACGTGTCTCCTTATTGATTTATTGCATTTTAAGTTATTATAAATATTTTTTTTTACAGAAAAAAAAGATAATTGCATTTCCAAACGAACTACAGAAGACTCCCTCTTAACCGGACTTCGTTTAACCGGATCTTGGCTTTAATCTGCCGAATTTTTTATTATATATAAAATGTAAAAAATAGCTAAAAATAAAAAAAAACCACACGTATTTCGTTATTTAGTATCGTTATCCCATGTATTTCAGACACGGGGTGGTCCCGGAATGTCGATATGACATTAAGGGGGGGGGGAGTGGAATGCGGCTCAGTAATTGATAGGCACCTTGACAATAGAAGGTATGTATTGTATGTAAGTTTAATGATATGGAACTTAAAATACTAAAGTATAATACATTGAATAAAATGACGCAAAATTTTAATTGTGTATTTATTTATAAGATAAATACATCCAAACTTTAATTTATTTCAGTTCTCCGGTTAAACCAGATTTTCGCTTAACAAGGCTTACCCTCGGTCCCATTAAAGCCGGTTAAGAGGGAGTCTACTATATTTAACTAGCCGGGTACCATCGCTTTGCTCCGGAACCCTTGTGTATATAGCATTAAAAAAAAAAAAATTATTTATTTAGCAAATTAATATTGAGATCGGAGAATATACGACTTTCCAGCCCGTTGTGCTCTTCTCAACTTAACGCAGGTGTATTGCGGGTTGGCGCCACACAACTGGGGTTGCCGCCATACACTTCATCGTGAGTTTGCCAGATTATTCCCTATCCCGAATTTCGAAAAATCCGGCCTTATTCCTTGTCTACATCATAAAGGAAACCTCCGTGCAAAATTTCAGCTTTCTAGGTCCAAGGGTTGGGGGTGGGCGTTGATGAGTCAGTGAGTGAATGAGTCAGGACTTTTCTTTTTATATATATAGATTTTCATGAATTTTGTTTTGTTAACATCATTGATTAGTTCTTTATAGATTATATTTGGATCTGTTTTTTTTTTATTTTCAACTGTTATCCGATTCGTTCTTTATTCCTGGTGTTTGGATATCATGTTTATTTATGAAAATATGATCTATATTTGTTTTCGTATTTCCATGAATTGAACAGTTGTTTCTTGTTGTTCCGTAAAGACGATTTTTGAAACCATTATTGCACATAAGTTTTACGTATTTCTGTACTACATTGTTTTTATTCATTTTGAAAATATCTATATTTACGTCGCCAATCAGTATAGTTGGACAGTTTTTTAATATATTTTCATTTTTTATGAATAGATTCTCTATTTTAGTAACATTTTAGTAATTTATAATTTAGCATTTTGCTTACAGAATGATAGACAGAATAACGTTTTTTAATATACGTTTTCATAATATATAATAATAATAGCCGGGTACCTTCATATATAGCATTCAAAAAAAAAACTTTATTTATTTAGCAAATTAATGTTGCGATCGTAGGAGAATATATAACTTCCCAGCCCGTTGTGGCTTCTCCGAGTAACTCGAATGTATTGCGGCTCGGCGTCACACACCGAAAATTCACATTTTTGCATGTATCTTGCAAACGCTGAAGCGTTTGTCAATAAGTGATATATCGTTCAATAGAACTTTCAAATACCAACATTTTCTCAATATAATGTTCTCTTCCATCTTTTATACTTTTCGTTTAAATTGAGAAAAAGTCAAAATTTGATTTTTTAAAACGCGCCATCTTGGAAACCAAAAACTTTTTTCGAAAGATTTTTATAGCATTTTGTTAGTCTTCAAAAGATCTATATTTTATCCGTTTACATGACCACTCTATCTCTTATAGTTTGGTCACAAAATTGGAAAAACGTAAAGTCTTATGACAGACAAAATAACGCTTTTATAATATATAATGTTTAGTTTTAAAACGAAAATGCAATTATCTAAAAATAAATTCACCAAAATTGATCAGCCGGATGATGTTGAGTGCCACGGTTCTTCATCAGAAGATACCGATTTCCTCTACTTCTTCTGAGGACTCTGTATCTTCAGATACATCTTTGTATGGGTCCACATGTAAAGGTTCAGCTGGAAGTAGCATTTCAAGCGTTTAAGAAAGGTTTTGATTTCATCCCGATGTTGTCCTCATAACCGTTAAAAGAGGATCTGCGCTTAACAGTAGCCTGTTAAGAGGTTGCACGACTCCATACAAAACTTCCTTACATAGTCCCAATTGCTGTACTACTTTTGGAATTTTAAAAGGTTTTTCTAACCAGTCCCAAAATTTTTTTTATAGTGCATTAACTTTTTTTTCAATTCAGACTTAATATATGAAAATGTGTGCTTCATTTTCTTTCATTGTTCCTTTGTATACTTTTCATAAGTGCAGAGATAATTTTCGACAAACTCCAATTTTTCATTAATGCTAGGTAAGTTTTATTACTGCATCATGTTAAATAGTTCTCTTCGAGTTATTATTCTGATATCCGATGATCCTAAAACAAAATTAAGACAATTTAAAATTAAAGTGAATTCGAGGTTGAAAAATTCGCATTTTTGTAGTATTTTTATTTAATGACCGTAAATCATGGAAATTCACGGAAAACCGCGGGAATCCGCAGCTGATTTTTGCGGAATTGTTTTTTATAATCCAGTATCATTGTATTAAAACAAAAATCATTACCGGGACACAACCTGAAATATAACAAATCTCTTCGAGATTGTTAAAGTTGGTAAAAAAAAATCCCCAAAGAAAACACACTTTTTCAAAACACTATATCTGAGTCAAAATCAAAATAAAAATGTTTCAAATTTAGGCACACTTATCTGCTTTATCACAATCCATAATGTTTTGCTTTAAATTATATTCCGAATAAAATACATTCAATATAGAAAGTATCCCTACGCCACGAACGTCGAGAAACGATGTGTGCAAATAACAAGACGATCAAGTTCAGATTTGTTCCATGCCAGTGAGGAGTGAGGCAGGTTTCTTTAGGGAAATGACCCCACAGAGCTGTAATAAGAGTTTATTTCATCTTTTCACTAAAACAGTTCAGGGATTTGATCAAATCACTCACTTTCTTTAGGGAAATGACCCCCCCCCCAGAGTTGTAATTTTAACATCTTCTGTGAATTGATCATCTCCCTTAGGGATTTGATCAAATCTCCGTTTTCTTCATATATATATATATATATATATATATATATATATATATATATATGGAAGAAGTATGTAGAAGAATTATATGAGACAGGGAATCGTCCAGATTACTTAGCTATAGAAGATGAAACAGCTGTATCAGAAGACGAAAAAGGATGTTGTATTCTAAGGGAAGAAGTTGAGCTAGCGATTAGGGAAATGAAGAATGGGAAAGCAACAGGAGTTGATGGAATACACATTAAGTTAATTAAATGCTTGGGTGAAGACAAGAAGCAAATACTATCATTATGCAATGAAATATATGAGAAAGGTGAATGGCCTGATGATTTCATGGAAACAGTATTGCTGCCAATACCGAAGAAAAATAATGCCGAGAAGTCCAATGAGTTCAGGACTATCAGCCTTATATCGCACTCAGCGAAGATTCTTCTGCGAATACTGAACAGACGTTTATATTCTAAGGTGGAAGGAGAGTTGGAAGAAGAGCAATTTGGTTTTAGGAAAGGAAAAGGTTCGAGAGATGCAATTGGACTGCTGCGAACAATCGGCGAAAGATATCTAGAAAAAAATAAACACGTATATGCAGTATTTGTGGACCTGGAAAAGGCTTTTGACAGAGTGGATTGGAATAAACTTATGGAAATCTTGAAGAAAATTGGTGTGGATTGGAAAGAGAGAAGGCTAATAACTAATCTTTATATGAAACAACGAGTCAAAGTCAGGATAGGAGAAAAATTGTCAGAGGGAAGTGGAATAGGGAGAGGGGTGCGACAAGGATGCCCTCTATCACCTACGCTTTTCAACATCTACTTAGAGGAGTTAGTGAAGAATTGTTTTCAGAACATGGGAGGGGTGATAGTAGGAGGAAGAAGAATAAAGTGCATAAGATTTGCTGATGATATGGCATTGTTAGCAGAAGAGGAGAGGATACTAAGGGATATGCTACTGCAGCTGAATGACAGCTGTGAACAATATGGAATGAAGATAAATGTAAACAAGACAAAGACTATGGTTATCGAAAGAAAGACAAAGAAGATAAACTTGAGTATTCGGAATGAGACATTGGAACAAGTGAACAACTTTAAATACTTAGGGTGTACTATAAGTGGTGATATGAACTGCTGCCAAGAAGTCAAGAGGAGGATAGCAATAGCAAAGGAAGCTTTTAATAGGAAAAGGAGCATCTTCTGCAGACCTCTGGAAAAAGAACTAAGGAAAAGACTAGTGAAGTGTTTTGTGTGGAGTGTGGCATTGTATGGGGCAGAAACATGGACATTACGACGCAGTGAAGAGAAACGACTAGAAGCATTTGAAATGTGGATATGGAAAAGAATGGAGCATGTGAAATGGACAGACAAAATAAGAAATGAAGCTGTGCTAGAAAGAGTGGGTGAAGAAAGAACAATGCTGAAACTGATCAGGAAGAGAAAAAGAAACTGGTTGGGTCACTGGCTGAGAAGAAACTCCCTAATGAAGGATGCACTGGAAGGAATGGTGAACGGTAAAAAAGTTCGAGGCAGAAGAAGATTTCAGATGATCGACAACATTAGGGTTAATGGATCTTATGTGGAGACGAAGAGGAAGGCAGAAAATAGGAAAGATTGGAGAATGCTGGGTTTGCAGTGAAGGACCTGCCCTTGGCAGAGAACTATGTATGTATGTATGTATATATATATTTCTGTTAATCTTTTTTCTCTTAATGTTCGCGTTAGGTTTTTTTTTATATTAATTAAGTTTCCTAACTTTTTATTGATTTTTCCTTATGTTAACGTACTTCCTTTTTTATTGCTTCCATTCATCGATTTTGGCCAACTATGGACCAACTATTCGGTCTAAGAAGTAATTTAAAATCTTTACAAAGACTATATTTACTACATACTTTATTTATAATGCAGCAACTCAGATAATATAAAGATTAGATTTCGTCTAGAACTAGAACATTTTTTATTTGTGCAGCATATTTTAATACGTTAAACAAAGATTAAAAGCATGCAATAATAATGCCATCACATAAGTTTAAAATTAAATAAAAAAATCAAAATAATATTAATAAGTGAAAATAATTTTCTGCTAAAGCGTAAATTTAAGAGCTATCTATAATAATAAAAAATTAAAAATAATAATTAAAAAAGGAAGTATATTAACATAAGAAAAAATAATAAAAAGTTAGGAACAAATAAACAAAAAGTTAGAAAAAAAAGAAACAAAAAGTTAGAAAAAAAGAAACAAAAAAGACCAAAGCGAACATTGAGAAAAAAAAGAATAATAGAAAAACAAAAAGTATATATAGGGAATCGAACCAACAACCATCGCTATATAAGTCCGGGATCTTAAGCATCACGCAATTTCTGACAACTGAAATGATATAGTTGCATTTCTAACATTTAAGCTAATACCAGGAATTCAATGAAAATTGAAAGGCAAATAGCTAATTTTTTTTTTATTTACACTACTTGAACTAATAATAATAACAGAGCATTAGATAATTTACATATGTGTTCTTTGAAAGAACAGGAGCTAGTAACAAGTTGGTATTAAGTTTCAAATGTATTCGATAAGTTCCAAAAGTACTGGGCTTAATCACACTTGATAATTGAATAATCAAAGTATATCATTGTTCACCATATTAGTCTATTAACGTTCCCGTCGAACGAACTGAATAAATCACTAATATGCATAATTTATATTTAACACCAAAATAGTTGAGAAGCACTGGTTTCGTCTCGTCTCACTATGAGGTAAGTTGATAGCACTAATCTTTCTTCAGTATTCACAATTATTCACTTTTCTAGAATATTCACTTCACTTTTTAAATTCACTAATTAATTAATAATTATTTATCGAAGCACATGTAAGTAGCACTTTAATAATAGACTTCCAATAAATCAGTTGACTTGACTGATTCACTATAATTGCTTCTTTAAACAAATCCACTATTTCTTCTGAATTCATTGCACCAGATATTCTAATAGTATTAAAAATAAATATTATATTATAAATAATAAACAGTATTCACAATAACTCTCGTCTACTTGACTTGAATTAATTAACTGGTAAACTTGCGTTGAACCTAAGCAATTCCTTAACGTTGAACACTGCAAACTGTTGTCTTCTCCGAAGCACATGTGACTATACGTCTTGTGAATGGTTCTTTTCGTTGAGGTGACTTTCCTCAACAACGATTGGTTCCAATTTGGTCCCGCCTGATAATTTGAAGAGTTCGCTTTTTCTTCTAATTCTTCTTGACGTTTTGACTTAATAATCTTCTCGCTATTTTCTGTAATGTTCTTCTTTATTTCTATTCGGTTAGTTATCGTCTTAGTTGTAGAATTATTAATTCTTTGGGCTCACTCCTTTTGCCGCGTCTATGATCTCGCTGTCGCTTCGACTTCTGGACTAACGGTAACGGGCTATATCTTCTTAAAGGCGACGGTCTCGTCAGCTGAATATTCTCTGGCGACTGTCTCTTCTTCGTAGTGGGTGCTTACGGTGAATTAACGGAGCGACTTCACACAATTTCATTTCTATTGGCACCTGCTGATACGTCCATCAGCTTTTCTTCTGTAACTGCTTCTTTTTGCCAATTCGATAATCTTCTGAACAGTAGAATAGGGCTGCATTCAACTGCTTGAATGCACACTTCTATGGTAGCACCATTTTCTAATATCGAACAGCTAATGAGCTGATCCACTAACTGCGCTTAGCTACGGATTTGCGCAGCACTACTGAACTGAGCTGCACTCCACTACTTTTCTGAACTACTCTACTAAAGCGAGGCTCTATGGTTTTTTTTTATCAATTTACAATATGACGTCGTCAGATTTGCATATTCGATAAATTAATTTACTTTTGCCGTTGAAGCCACAATTTAAAATTCAATTGATAATTTTCATAATAAATAAAATATATATTATTAAATTATCTCTTCGAAAATAATGCCAAATGTCTCGAACGTGGGTTGCTTTGACGTCTGAAAATATCGTATTCCCACATTGTTTTGGCCTCTGAACATGATGGTGAAATCCGTTTGTCGTTCAGGAATTTTTAAGGGAGTACAATGACAACAATGCCAAATATCGACGTGCACCTGGCATCTTCGACCATGCTCGGCAGTCGATGGAACGACGTTGTGTTGCGTGCATTGCGGCCGTTGGAGGACAAGTCGAGCACTTTCTGAGAAACTGAGTGACTGTACGGCCAACATTTCTATATTGTTGCATCATTTATACAGTGTTACCTCTGAATAACGGACAGTCTCACGGGACCGGAAGTTTTGTCCGTTATTGGGAGGTGTCCGCTATTGGGGAGGACTGTCTTTTTTTTTTATTTTTTAGCTTATAGCATGTCATTTAATGAAAAATTACATACAATCTTAATTAAATTTCTATAATTATCATTGAACAATTGCAAATTATTTACTATATTTCTTTTTAAATGAGTGCTAATCCGTTTGTCTTACTTAAATAATGATAAAATTAATTACAGTATATAGAAACTTAATTTCTAGCCATCCATTTGATGCCTTAAACGTGTCCAATCCTAAAGTTTGACCGACTTCTCTGGCTTTTTCTTGAAGGAAAACACCGCTTATAGGAATGTTCTTTGCACGAGCAAAGCGGAGTCATTTTATCACCATTTCGTCGATTTTGCTTGTTTCAGTTTTACGAAACTTCAAATTCTTCGAATTTTCGTTTGAATTCACCATCCACATTTTTCTAATCTCATCTTTGTCCTTCAAAAGTTCACTTATCTTTTTCCAACTTAAAATCTTTTCCTTTTTGACGCCATTTTAATTCGCACTAAATTTAATCAATACGTTTATAGGATAGCTTTACGAGGGATTGATATTTACAAAGCAACTGCAGTGAAAAAAAGGGCCTTAGATTCGTGCATTGAATCATAGGACACCGATACAATGTATCAATGTATGGGACACCGATGTAAATACAACCATGATGAGTTTGTCGGAATTTTAATCGAAAAAAAAAATAAATTTTTTACAGTTAAAATAACCGTCCGCTATTCAGAGTGTCCGCTATTCGGAGTGGATAACATAGAATGTCCTATTTTAAGGGACTGGGACCCTCAATAATGTCCGCTAATTAGAGGTGTCCGCTATTCGGAGTGTCCGTTAAAGGAGGTTTCACTGTATTTTGGAATATAAGCATTTCCAGACCCATGTTTACATGACATTTATTCGTTGTTTAGCATGATTGAATGCAACCTTTAAGTTTTGGTAGCACATTTCAGATACACCCTGTATAGAAGAGAAGCGAACTTATTTCCTTTAATATTTATATTTTAAAGACAACAACGAATAATTTGCGTGAAAAAACTAAATTAAAAGCAAATATAGTTCATCTCTTATAAGAAATATATAGAATTATTTCGACTACATGCTCACTTCCATCAGTATCAGAACAGTAGCACTGCAATGTCAGTAATACCCCAGACGAACTGTGGTAAAAGAAAAAAACAGAGTGAAGAATGCTGGGGATAAATCGAAACATTGAAATATAAATTTCTTGTAAAAAACAAATAAAAGGTCACTGATATTTTCAAAGTTAATTACTGAATTTAGCTGTTATTTTGATATTTGACAATAATCATTGCTAAATATTCAATTTTGTGTTACTATTTGCGATTATTTTTTAAATGATTTTTCGAATCTTATTTTTATTTGATAATATTTTGTATTTAGAAAAAAAAAATATATCCACCATTATTCAAATATTTATGCTAACATCTCTTTTGAAAAAAAATCTCAGTTTCCGATGAAAATGACATGGTAGAAGAAAACCATAAAACAAATAAATACCTATAAAACGTGTAAAGGTTTTACTGAATTTAAAAGTTAATAATATTTGCTCCAAGTTTTAATATGAACTTTTAAAATTTTAAACAGATCATTCTGTTTGTGAATTATCAACTTGAAGACTATGGAAAGCGACTGACTAAACCGTTGCTAAATTTCGTAATTATTTTAAATAAGCTTTTAATTATATACTTTTTATATCCCCTTCTCATATGTTTGGTTTAAAGTTATCTCTGTGTTCAAGATTGTTAAAAACTTGGAAGATAAATACATTTTCTTTTCAATTTCTCAAATCACTTTGTTCACATTAAAATTACCTTTAATATTGAAATCTAAACCTTTGTTAAGATCAATAATCTCATTTTTATTTAGATTCTTTTTGCTAATATTAACAACATAGCTCGATTCTCTACAATGGATGATTCTCTTCCCTTAATCTATTTTGTAATTTTACATTCTGCTTATCTTCTAATTTCTTTTTATCACTTATGTACTCTAACCAATCCAATCTCATTACATCACTATAGTATTTTTCTGATAGGGAAACTTTTAACTGTCTGTTAATATATAATTCTTCCTTCTGATTCTTGATCTTCTTTTTTGTAAACTTCAGTTGATTTATGAAAATGTTCCACTTAAAGTCTGAAATGATGCTTCTTGCTTCATAGTTAGCTTGTATCAGTTGAATTTTGAAACTATTAATAGGTTTGAGTAATATTATGTACTTCTTATTTTTTTCTAAAAATGCATCATGGGCTTCCCAAATAGCTAATTTTTTTATACAAAGTTTGTTTGCCGAAGTCAGTCTTTAACATATGAAAGGAACACATATTTACCAATACAGTAGAGTCTCGGCCTAATGTGAACCGAATGGTGGCCGAGTTTGTGGAACTGCCGGGTTATCGGGAAAGGTGTTAAAAAAAAGAATAAGTATGACTTTTCTCGTCATGAAATACTTTTATTTGTTGCTTGAGAAACAACAGTTTACAAAGAATGCTATAACTCAAACTTAAACTGTCCAAATAAACTTAAGAAATTACCTAATACATGAACTGTATATAAATGTAACTAGTAACAGGTCTGCGCGCAGGGTTTTTCCGCCCTGCCAGGGGGTAGTCGAGTTATCCGGACTGCGGGGTCATCGAGTGCTGAGTTTTCGGGACTCTACTGTAGATATAATCTTCTTCTTTACCTTGAAAGAGTAATAGCCAACTCAAACATCTACTCGATTTCAATAAAACTGTAAATTTTATAAAAATAAAGTTTATCGAGCTGGATGTATTGTGTTAATGCGGTAAAAGGCGGTGTTATATATACATATATATATAACTGATGGCCAAACTCAAATGCCACAAATTCGAGTTAGCAATGCAAAGATTTCAATCAATCATTTGCAATTTAGAGAATTTAGAACAGAAAGAATATAAGAATAAAATTAACTTATATTACTAAATAAATAGCTGGACAGCTATCTGAAATTATGTAAGGGCCGTAAATGAATGTTCGGGTCTCTAATCACAGAAAGTTCTGTTCACATTAGGAAGTGTAAGTAAATAAGGTTAAAGTTTATCACAAAAAGCAATTCGAAAACAAATATCACGACAGAAAACAGGTATGATAATTAAAGAAAATGCTGAAAATGGTCAGAACTTTGATTAGGAACCATTCCCAAACATTCATTTCCTAAGTCTAAAACTACGGCCCATACAACAAAACGTCTAAGAACTTTGTCGACTCAAAATGAAATTTAGAACCCGTATCTCTTCGCTTTGACTATCATTTCCGAAACACCTTGTATATATAAATCATTAATTCATTTTGGAAATAAAACACTACGTACATAAAAATGTTTAACTGTGTGGGTGATTTATGAGTAATATATAAATTAATGCCAAATAACGAATATATATGTAAATATATATATACTCGTATATATAACATTAAATACAGAAAAGGGCGATATAACAATGCTATACTAAAAAAAAAAATAGTTTAAGGCTTCAAGAACTAAAAAAATTTGATAAACTGAGAAGCAAAATATAACATTCCATCAAACTAAAATTACATGTAAATTAAAGTAAGCAACAAAACTTGCATGTATAGTAAAAACAAGGACTTGTAAATTTTACACTATAATTTTCTTTGTCAATCAGATGAAGAATTTTAAAAAAGAAACTTACTTACTGAAGTTACGTTGTAAGAAATTTACAAATAAAATATATTTTTTTTCCATTACACGTACAGTATTTGTTGCATTAAAACTATATTAAATTTACAATAAAATGAACGAGCTACATATTGTGTTCACTTTATTGTAAATATAATGTAGTTTTATGCAGCATATATGTGTATAATATATTTATTCAACTTAAAATTCTGAACACTCCTTAAACTGAAGCCGTAACTGTTTTTTCAATTAATCTCTCATTCTCATTGCTACACTCCTACTGCCACATTTTTTAGATTTCTTTTTATGTTTAAATTCATAGCTTTTCTGTTTTAGGAGAAAATAAATACAATGCATTACAAATACTTTTAGTAATTTATTAGTCATATCAAGCAAGCAAGGAAATCATTAGTTGATTATTTTTTTATGATTTTAATTAAATCATCAACCTTATATTTTGTATTTAAAATATCGTTTTGTAAGGTTCTAAAACAATGCTCTGCTAACAATAAATACAGTTGATTTCATTTTGTTAAAAAGTTGCAAAGAATGTTTTTCTTTTTTATTTTTGATTAAATATAATCACTTGTTGTGTCTGATGGCGGTCTAAGAAGTAATTTAAAATCTTTACAAAGACTATATTTATAATACAGCCAGTCAGATAATATAAAGGTTATATTTCGTTTAAAACTAGAACAATTTTTATTTGTGACAGAAAGATTAAAAGCTTGCAAAATAATGCCATCACATTAGTTTAAAATCTATACTACTATTATAATAAAGCTGAAGAGTTTGTATGTTTCAACGCGCTAATCACAGGAGCTACTAGTCCGATTTGAAAAATTCTTTTGCATTAGATAGCCCGTTTATTGAGGAAGGTTGTAGGCTATATAACATCACGCTACGACCAATAGGAGCGGAACAGTAAACATAAACGTCAACCAATCTGGCAATCTGAGATTCATAAAAGAGGTCGGATACATTATTAACGGGGAGATGGGGAAGGAAACATGAGTCATAAAATAATATAAAATAATTAAAATTATATGTATAATAACAAGGAGATGGTATGATATAATGAAATTGATATAATAAAATTGTCATTATAAATATAGATAATAAATTTAATGACGTAATTAAAAATATTTAAATGAATGTTTAGATTCACAAATAATAGAGTGAAAAAAAAACAGGCGGATAATCATTATGACTTACATAACATCGAGTACATTGAGAGGGTTCAAAAATGGGATTAAAAAAACTATTTCAATAAAACAAAACAAATTAAAAAAAATTACAATTTTGTAACTCATTTTATATTGATTTTGATTCATGTTTCCTTCCCCTTTCCCCCATCAATAATGAATGTATTCAACCTCTTTTTGAATCTAAGATTGTTTATTTATATCCGATCGGTTGCTTATTTGCAATTTTTGTGGAAGTGTTTGGTGAATTTAATTGAATAATTTTATGCGTTTCCTATATAATAGTTACTAATCATAATAGGTAAGCGTACGTTTGACCTAATATATATAAATAATAGGTTTTGTTAGGTTTAAGAAAATCAATTTGCAGGTAGTTTTTTTAATTGGTTCAACGATCCTGTTGTGCATAGGTAACAATATATTATAGATACAATTAATTAAATATATTACTTTATTCTATCTATAAAATTATATCTATTAGTACAGATACAATTAATTAAATTATGAAAACGTTTCTTCTTCTTTGTTTTTTTAATGGCACTTTTCCACCTTATTGTAAGGGATTTTGACAATGTACGTAAACCGCAACGTTTAAACTAATTCGATCGAATCAAAGATTAATTTTGACAATTATTGCTGGGGGACCACAGTGAAAAGTAAAATTACAATTATTTCGTCACAAAAACAGGAAATAAAATAGTAGTGGACATTTAATTTTATTAAATAAGTAACAACAGTAGGCGGATTGGCCACACGACGAGAACCTAACATTAACACGAAGAGCCATGTATTTTATTTTTCAGATGATATTTATAGTTAATGAGATGCACTTAGTTATGTACTCATAATGTGCATGAAACAGATTTGTATAATCACAATTTAACGCGGGTGAAACCGCGGGGCACAACTAGTAAAAATTTAAACTGAAAGCACAAAATAAAAAATTAAAAATTAAATAAAAAAATCAAAATAATAATAATAACAGGTGAATATTATTTTGTGCTAAAGCATAAATTTAAGAGCGACCAATAATAATAAATAAATAAATAAATAAAAATTAGGAAAAAAATAAAGGAAACGTTAGGAAAATAAGAAAATAACGTAAGAAAAAAAAATCCATGCGAACATTGAGAAAAAACTTTAAGAGGAAAAAAACCCACAGGCTTGTGGATTCGAACATGTAACCCTCATTATACAGGGTGGGCAAAATAAAAGAGGCCCCGGAAAAAAAAAAGGACAGAATCCACTATCGCAAGGGAGATTGGGTTGGTTGAACCTATTCTTCTCACAAGGAAGACAGCGTCGGTCGGATCCAACAGAAAAAGTTAGGGGAGAAATTGGACAGTTCCACAGGTAACAATGTATCAATTATTGACAATAGGACTGACCCTTGTTAATGAACAGAAAATGCTGGAAACCATAATTGCGATGCACCAATCGGTTGCTGTCACATTCACATTACAGAAGATGTTGAAAATGGCCACCGTTGACGTCAATGCAGCGCTGTGCTCGATTTATCAAACTGTGAGACACGCTTAGCAGCTCTGCCTGAGGGAAAGCAGCAATAGCGTTTTCAATGTTCTGCTGTAGCGCTTCCAGTGTGTGAGGATTATTGTAGTACACCTGACCATTCAATTTGCCCCACAGGTGAAAATCACAGGGGGAGAGATCGGGCGATCGAGATGGCCAGTTGATGCACTGCCTCAGCAACCGATTGGTGCATCGCAATTATGGTTTCCAGCATTTTCTGTTCATTAACAAGGCAGTTCATTAACAAGGGTCAGTCCTATTGTCAATAATTGATACATTGTTACCTGTGGAACTGTCCAATTTCCCCCCTATCTTTTTTTGTTGGATCAGACCGACGCTTTCTCTCTTGTGAGAAGAATAAGTTCAACCAACCCAATCTCCCTTGCGATAGTGGGCTCTGTTCTTTTTTTTTCCGTGGCCTCTTTTATTTTGCCCACCCTGTATAAGTCTGAGACGTTAAGCATCAAGCTATAGCAGACAACTAAAACTAAATAGTGGTATTTCTTTATTTCAGCTAATATCGGAAATCAATTACAACAATGCCAAAAATCTCGAACATGGGGGGAGGGGGCGTTGGCCCCTGAAAATATCCTATTCCTATATTGTGTTTCGCCTCTGAACACGATGGTGAAATCCGTTTGTCGATCCAACCTCATCGTTCGGGACGTTTTTGGGGAAGTACGGGTATGACAACAATGTCAAATATCTCGAACAAGGGGGACGTTGACCCCTTGAAATGCCCATTCCTACAGTGTTTGGACCTCTGAACACGATGGTGAAATCCGAACTTCCGTTTGGGAATGGTTAGGTCCCTAAGACACGACCTATAAATCCAGTCACAAAATTACCAATAGAACAATAATTTAAAATGAAAATATAAAAAAAAAGAAAAAACAATTGTTTTGATTTTCCAGCCAGCTATTTTTTTATTAGCCTATTTATATTTGTAATTGTTTTATATTTAGCATATTTTTATCTTATTTCTTATGTTTTTATTTAAATTATAGTTCTATTTGTTATTTTATGATTGGTTTTATAGACCGTTTTTTTATTATTATTTTTATTTAATTTTATATTTTTTTCATTTATCGGAAGCGCAGTGGTGCCTCAAATGAAAAAATACAAAATGAAAACTCACCAATGAAATATTAGTGAGAAAATTCACACAAGCCTCAATGAATTATTTTAATGCATAAAAATTCAAACTGCGCATTTGAATAATAATAATAATAATAATAATAATAATAATAATAATAATAATGTGTAAGATTAAATTATTTACAAGTGACATCCTGGAACAGCTGTTTCACTCTCGTTGGCGATCATCAGCCAGGAGAAGTCACTAAAAAGTGAGTTTAGAAGTCACAATAAAGAGGAAGTTTACTGTACCCGATATAATTCAGAAAATTTAAAATTTATATGTAGGGTGACCTAGGAGGAAAGGTCAGTATATTGGGAGGTTATAGAAGATAATCGAGGTTTTTTGCGTCCGGAAGGGATGATTGAAAAGTGTTTCCATATAGAAAACATTATTCTTTTTCTCGACAGGCGATTCAGTGATAAAAATATTTTTGGAATCATTTGAAAGCTAACATTATGTAGATTATTTTCATGCTAACAGCTTATCGCATCATTGCTTACAGCAAACTATAAAAAGCAATTCTTACATTCAGTATGGTTGCTTTTCTCTGTGCCTCATATTGGCGATGAGGGGATTGTGTTTGGAGGGTCATACCATTTGAACTACGGCACAGTGGTCCAGAAGCATCAAAAACCTGACCAAAACTCGTTTTCCTTTGTATTTCCTCTGAATGTTAATGTCTATGACCTAGAAAGGTGTCGTGTGATAAATAATAAGACGAGTTAGAAATATAACACTCTTTATTTTTAATTGAAAGTGAAATAAAGACGATAGCAATAAAAAAAATCATTATTTATAATTAAAAGTGAAAAAAAAAATCGAAAAAAATGAAACGGCGAAAAAGTGCAATTTTTACGTTCCTTGCAATTTATACAGAATCCCTGTCCCTGTTTCTTGGTGTCTCTGTGGGAGCCTTCATCCCCTGTGGGATTATACTCTTTGCCATTGGCTGCCGCAAAGTCGAAATTGAAGGATCCGACGTGGCTAAAAGTCGGAGCATGACGTCTCTCATACGAGGTATGCTCCAGTGAGCTCGTTCGTGCATGAGGCTGTGGATATTATTTTATGTTCTTGTTCTTCACTTTTTAAGCTTCTTAGGACATTTGACCAATCGGCAAGAGCTATTATTCCGGATTCCGGAACTGGATATTATAATAAAGGTTCTTGTCTCCGATCCATAACAGCTAGTACGGGTGTAGTATATGGTCAGCTTCCAGGAAAAGAGCCAAGGCATCATATATTCTTCTCCTTGTTTCTGTTTCTGGGCTGATTCCAATGACTGACGATTTTTTTTTTTCGCACGAATTGGAGCTTTTCCATCTCCTTCAAAAGATGCATTGTCGTGCTCTCCATCTTTCCGAGACTTCATAGTGGTCGCCTACATTGGCTGAAACTTCTCCCCTTTATCATATCTTGTGTCTTCCTGCATTCTGTTAGTGAGCTGCTATCCTCGAAGTCTGCTTTAGATTTTCCAAAATTGATGGATGGATTGGAATGCTGGATAAGGGCTGACTAAGATCTTTTTGAGGGTGGAATATTGTTATACGTGCAACCATCTAGAATGCTAACTCCATCATCCATATCTGTAAAAATGAGTAAAAACATTAAATCATTTGCATTTGTTATTATTCATGCAAAACTCAGTTAAACGCAGATATTATGGTTTTTTTTTCACTTTTTTTTGCTTGTGTTTTACAATAACAAAAATTTTGAACTTATCTATGAAAAAAGAAACTCAACTCAGTAATGCTTAAGTTGATTTCTAATTCTACAAAAAGTTGTAATAATTCTAGCAAATAACATCATTTACCATCCATTTGACTACCCTCCTTACAGATGTAACCTTATTGTAAACACTACAGTCAGAGACAGTAAGTTACAGCCTCATGTTTAAATTATCCAAATAAAATAGATTTACCTCAGAACAAAATCGACTGAAATGTTTAAAAAGCTTCCTTGCCTCTGGACTATTGTGCATGGGTTTGATTCACTTATTGCAATCAGCTTTTTTTGTAGCTTAATAAATGAAGAGTCAAAAGAAATCGTGTTTTATTTTAAATATTCGTCAGTCGCAGACAAAAGAATAAAAAAAATCAGTCGAGGCCAATTTTTATCTTCATGTTTTTAAGGTTTTGATTTTTGATCATCCCTTTTCGTTCATCCCTTCCAGCTGCAGGAATCCTCGATTATCTCGAGACGTATACGTCCAATTAAAAAAAGCTATTTATATTTTTTTTGAAACTTATTTGATGAGGAATCCGTTGGTGTGAAGCAAATGCGGTCGTTCTGCGAATTCTTGTCTATGTATTGAAAACTTTTTCCAGAGGAAACAAAGAAAAAGAGGAATAAAATTAGTAGAAATTATAAAAGAAGAACGTAAGAAGAGTTAACATAATACACTCTGTGACAAAAAAAAATCGGAGCACCACAAAGGAAGCATCCAATGTCAATGAAAGTTTGTATGTAGGTGAGACCGGAGTCAGTTGGCATAAGGGGTTAGTTGGCACACAGCTTCTATTTACTGCCACCGTGTAGCTATAGCGCTGACATCTTGGTAGTGGGAATTGTATGTAAAGGTGCACCATCCACTGTGACTTTAGTTTGCTTGGATGCGTCACGAAAGAAGGACCCCTGTTTTATCGTTTTTCTGAATGGGGAGTAAATTTTTTCATCGTAATTTTTTTTGTTCTGGTGAACATGTAGATCGAATTGAGGTGCTGAAAGAATGAATAACTGTGGTTGCATGCATTTATCATAATCTTTTGTTTCTGATGTTTGGAATTGTGTGGTATCCATCTTGTTTTGGAAATCCCTGTTGGGCTAGTTGGCATAGTTAGGTAGGGGTCAGTTGGCATAGCTATGCCAAATGGTAAAAAAGGGGAAAAACTGGAGAAGACCAGACGAGGAAGACTCAATTTGGTATGACCAAACTAAAGTTCTTCGAAAATTGAACCAACCTGTTCAAATAAGCGAGCACCAAACTCCTACATTTGTGTTTGATATCAAACAATAACTATATATAAATTACTGGAGACACACAATGCGCAATTAAAAAAGATTTTATGTTAAAAATCTTTTTTAATTACGCATTGTGTGTCTCCAGTAATTTTTATAAACTTCTTAAAAAACCCACACGTTAATAAGTTTTTTAAATACCTATAGAGCTAAATAGCCACCTATAGAGGTAGCTAAGAATTCATTGTTTGTTCATGTATTTAATTTAATTCATCATACAGTATTTTTTGTACAGTATTATTAAAATAAAATTTTTCATAAAATGTTTTTTCTCGCAAATTGCTGTGTTCTGCTCAAGTACCCCTACCTATATCACGTTATGCCAACTCATTCCTAGGGCTATGCCAACTAAGCCCGCATCCGAGGTTAGTTGCTACCAGTTGCAAGCTTTAAGGAAAAGTGTTTTTGGAGTTACCTGAACATGGATTTAATTAATGGGTCCTACATAATTTTGTAGTCAAAAAGCTATCCGCCACATTCACCAGAATCCCTCTAAGTATTGCATAAAAAAATAGAAAAATAAAAAACCAAAATCTATGGCCAATAGTCCGGTCTTCCCTACCATTTAGATGAAGAAATTGGAGTTGATTTATATTTCCGAATTTTTTTTTATTGAACAATAGAAACATCGTTTTGACATTATTAGTACTATATTGAGCCGCCTCTGGTTGCTATTCATGCGGGCATACGACCTGGCATGGAGTGAAACAATGTCCTGATGCTTTCTTGGAACAGATTATACCAAGTTTGCTGCCACTGCTATTCCATATGCCGGATGTTCGATTGACTTCTAGCATTTCCAAGATATTAGATGTAGCGTAGAGGTCTGCGGAAGAGAGATCCAAAGAAGGGTTTGAATTATATATAGGAAGTGTGTAGACGTGCATTATCCTGTTGGAAAATTGATCCTAGCAGGCTGACACAGAAGATAAAACAGCGGGTTGGAGGATCTCCTGCACGTATCGCTATGCATTTAAAGTTCCTTAATATCTGTAGAAGGAGATCTGCTATCTTAAGAAATAACTCAAACATTATTACACCAGCTGATTTGAGCATTGACCAGATGTACTCTGGATGCAGGTGCGGTGATCATCTGCTGCAAAGCAGAAGCGAGAATCATCACTAATCACACTGCGAGACCATTGAACGGTATCACTGTAGATAGAGCCTCCGGTGCTCGATTATTAAAAGTAGGCGTCATAAGGGAGAACGATGATGAAGCCCACTGCCTGCAATTTCTCTCTGCTGAAGGCAGATACAGTTGCTGTAAACAACCAGTGGATGATGGAGAAGGAAGCTGTGGGAACAGTTAGGACTTGCCTCACAGCAAACTTGATTGTCTCTACCCTTAGTACTTTTGAGTCGACCAGTGACGTGAATGAGTGCCTTCACACAACCATCGAGTCCAGCGTCTTCCCATAGAAGCTTCGCTACGACCCAGAATGATTAGTGGGTATGACTAACCTATCATTTTCCAGAAAAGAACGTTTCTTAATATTTAAATCTTTTGTTCTTAATCTTTTAGTAGTAAATTATCAAAAATCCCTATTTTATATATTCCTTTGGATCTTACTCCTTTGAATTCATTAGCTTTTGAGGAACTGTGTACTGCATTTCAATTCTTATTTCCAAATTCATTTCCTTAGCTAGTGATTTCTTTATCATCATTTGATTTCTCCAGATTTTTTTCTCTATTTCTCATTTGTACGACGACATCAATAACAATAGCATCTGCAAATGAATTGTCGCATTTCAAAAATATTCAAAATACACCATCGAAAAGCTTGCCATAGTATTTCCATGAAACAATCATTTTCTCTGATATATCTTCAATGTAAGCGATTCGTGTCTAAAAGTATTGTGGGTATATATATAAGATTTCCTTTTCGTTCATAATTGAGCATCATTATGGTCTTTTTAAACTGTGAAAGTAGGTGGGTACCATGGACGGCTTGATGAAAACTGAAGGCGAAAAAACGAATTTTTCATTTCCTATTTTGTTTAATGTTTTTCAATCACGGAGAAATAAAACAGCGGATCTAAGAAAGAAAAATTGTAAATAAGTATACGATTCTGGAATTTTTTTAGATTTGTTTCTTCTTTGTTACAATTTTTTTTTCTTACTTTTGTTAATTTATTTCTCCATGAATGAAAAAAAAATTACAAAATAAGAAACAAAATGTTTGTTTTTAAGATTTGTTTTTTCTTTTTTTTAAAAAAAACTTTTCTGTCTTATTTTAGCCTATTATTTTTAACGTGAAAAAAAAATCTAAAAAAGAAAAGAAAAACTATGGAAATGTTCCATACCTTTCTTCAATTCATCTCTCTTATAATTAATATTAAGCATCTTCATCAACATACAAAAATAATAACATATTTATTTATTCTAAAAAATATAAATTTTCAAGGAGAAAGTCGTCTCCACTTTTTCAAGCTTATTTTACAGAATAGATTGCGAAATTCTTAACAATCTCAGACTACATGCTACATAATATTAACTAGTTGTTAATAACAATTAACTACCATAATAGAGTTTAAAATTTTCCATTAGTAATCAAATGCTTTTAACAATCTAATTCATCAATCACAACCTTGTTACTGCAACTAAATACAATTTTTGTACCAACTCTTTAGCTAATCCTACGATACAAGTATTGACTTCAACTCAATTATTTTTCTTATTTTCATATCTTTTTTCAATCATAAAATTTTTATCTCATTATTAATACAATGTTTTTTTTTTAACATGGTGTTTCATCACTTCAGATTTTTCTACCAATTAATTTCTTTTACAGTAACCATGTTCAAGAACTCGTTCTTTTACCGTTCTTTTACTTTCCCCCAGATAAAATGCATCGCAATTCATACAATCCATCTTGAAAATTATTCCGATTTCATACTTTCTATCACTTATATTTAAATTACTAAAATAAGTTATTAAAAATGTTTCGATTTAATTGAAACGAAACCAGATCGTGATGTGAATTTTTAAAATGTATATAGTTTTAATTATATATAGTTTTTAATTTTATTTCAATAATATAAGTTTTTAATCTGAATCGGCTTTGATTTGAAAATAATGTATATGTTATTACATTTATTTTTGTGTCTTGATGAAGATGTTTAATAAAGAAAAACTATCACGATGTGTCTCTACCTTGATATGGTGAGATAGCTTGTGGGTCCTAATGATCCATGACGGAAAGATCGATGGGAAAGGGCCAGACTAAAAGAGACACACATAACTGTCAAATTAGGGGAATATTATTCTTTTCATTTTTTTTAATTGTAGTAGTTTTATTATTATACACAGGCTTTAAAAACCTAGGGACGGATGACATTTGTACTTGTATTCGAAAAAAACGTTCATGACTCTAGAACATACATATATTGCCAGAATATAAACACATGATATGGCTAAAACAAAATGGTTATAATGAAGTAATGCTTTTGGACAGTGTCACAAGCAAAGCGGTCCCGTAATATGCACAATTTTATAAACCAAATTTTATCAGAAGCGATCAGAACGTAGTCGGCGATATGCTTCAGCATTTCTTTCTCGTTCTCTGTCTCTTTGTCTCTGACTTTGAGCGAGACCGTTCGTTATGCAAGCGTGAAGCTTCTCGCTATGCATCAGCATCTCGTTTTTCCGCACGTCGCCACAATTGCTTCTTTTGCATGCGCAACTATCACATTTATAATGCAGCCCTACAACAATCACAACAATAACAATAAACACAACAGTTGCGCCTTTTGCATTCGCAATAATTACATTTATAATAATAAGGAAATTAAAACAATACCAGATTTCTTGGTTTTTAGCAACCCATTATTAGTAAAACACTCCTTGTGAGGTCAGAGAGTTATCGTACATTTCTGATTTTTTGGACATGGTCACCTACTTTTTGATGCTGAACACAATGGTCACTTACTTTGTGATGCTGAACACAATGGTGAAGGTTTCATTCTAATATCTTTAACAGTTTGGTCACTACATAGTGTGACATCAACAAAACATAAAAGCAAGAACGGCCCCCATCCGATCAGAGAGTAGCATTAGAATTCTGATTTTTTTTATGTGGTCACCTACTGTTTTATACTGAACACAATGGTGAAGGTTTCATTTTAATATCTCTAAGCGTTTGGCCGCTCCGGAGTGTGACATCCAGACACGTTAAAAGCAAGAGCGGTCAACTAGCGATTTTACCTTGGGGCCGCTAAAAATGAGTTCTAATATGTTTGAGGGCAAAAGTCAAAAATTTCCGAAATATAGATGCAGAATGGATGTACAGTTTTGACAGATAATCAGAAAAATATGAGTATAGAATACGGCCACCCAGAACTGCGATGCAGGTCGCACAAATTCGTGGCATGCTTATCACCACGTTATCCACGAGTTCTTGAGGCAAATTAGTTCACTCCTCCTTCAGAGCCCGAATGAGATTCTGCTTGGTTTCTGGAGGGGGTTCGGCAATGCGTCTGCCCCCTGCGTCCAAAACGTGTTCGATAGGGTTCAGGTCTGGGGCGTATGCTGGCCAGTCGATGTGATGAATTGCCTCAGTCTCCATAAGCGTCTGCTCGATAAAGAAGTGCGGTGTCATCCGTGAATAGAAAGTCTTCAACTATCTAACCAAGGAAAAATAGAACACGACGTTGAAGAACTTCCATACATAATCAATCGCCAGTCATAATCCGGGTTTTCAGTACCTGTAGCTAAAAGCATCCAGCAAATATAATGCCTTCCCACATCAAGACTCCACCACTGTTACTTTCCTAACATTGTCGCAAATGGTACGCAGTATCACTTTGATACCATATCAGCTGATGTCTAGAATCCGAGGAAAAAACTGAAACGACTCTCATCAGTGAAAAGTACAATGACCCATTGATGACTTGTCCAATTGCAAACTTCCACTACGGTGATAGAGAGACGCAAACTCCAGCTTTCATGCATATAATTCTCGGGATATTTGTCACAATTTGTCGGGATATCGCGTTCCTGTGGTGGAATGGAGGCGATTCACAAGCTGACCAGACGTGGTGCGGCGATTACGATTTGCTGTTACAGCTAAAAATCTGTTTTCCTCCGTCGTCGTAGATGGAGGGTGATCTTCTCATTTACATCTGGAACACATTTCAATGCTTTGAAGTGTTGCCCAGGGTCAAGTACAACACTACGTGCAATTCCAAACATGCTGACAACATCAATTACTTTGCGCCTTCAGCTTTCCTATATTTCTTCCCCACGTGAAATCGTCTAGATGATGTATTTGTGACATATCGAAAATTTCACATTCGTCACTTCTTTCCTTCGCGTCAAACGATACTTTCCAGCAAAATTTACCAACCACGCCAATTTTCCTTTTAACCATTTCAAGTGATACCACGTGATCTCTGTGCGCTTAATTCACAGATTTGCATGTGCACCACATTTCTACTGCTTGTCCACAGGTATACAAATTGCGAAATGCTGTATCGTGTTATTTTGTAACTGTTTGTAACCATTAGAACTAGTGGTCGTCCTCAAAATTAACTGAGCTGGTTAAAGAAAATAACTAAGAACTACTCAATGGAAATCGGACTTATTTTGGTAATGAGGGAGTTCATTTGTATTTTATTCAATATATTCTCCAAAAAAGGATTTAATTTCGAGATTTTATCAATCCCAACTTCACATCATATTTTTAGCGACCCATTTGGGAAATATTGTGATAGCGCCTAAAATTGGTAGCTATTGCATTGTATTGTCCGTCCATCCGTGTCTGTCCACCCCTAACAACTTCAGAACGGAAGGTAGGATCGATAAACGGACTTCACCAACGTTTTCAGAGGCCCAAAAAAATAGGAATAGGAAATTATAGCCCCCCCCCCCTACATTACCCAAGTTCTGCTATTAATAAAATGGGTTTGGTTTTTTCCTCCCTTTTTCCTGTAAAAATTTTAAAAAAATTCAACTTCGAAATCATAGGTCAACTTTGAGCGACAATACAGTTTCGAAACTGTAGAAAAGAAAAAAAATCTACTTAAATAATCTCCATTTTCCTAAGAAATGAGGAAAAGTGTTTCAGAGCAAATGCTTGTTCCAAAAACTGATGTTAATCATCCATGCACTATCCTCCTGTCCTAGCGGTGAAAAAGAACCATTTTTAAAAGTAGGTTTTACATATGTTTAAATAAGTGTTTAGAAAATCAATAAAACGAAATTGGTACAATTCATTTAGCATGTATCGATAATGACAACGCATTTGATAATATCAGTTAAAAACTGTGGTTTACAATGGAAAAAAGTGATTCACACATCTATAAAAAGCACGCTGAGCCTTTATGAAAGTCCAAAATAATTTTGAAACCGAAAAAAAGAAATAACGTAAAGGAATAATACAAGAGTGTAATATCTCACCAATCAAACATGCCGAGAAAAAGTGTAGGCAAGTATAAAAACGAGGAATCAATGTTAATTAAATATTACCCTATTTACAGACGATCACAATATAATATGAAATGGAAAAAATAAGGTCCTCAATTAGAATTCCTGATGAGGCATTACAGTAAAATATTACAATGTTTAATGTTTGTCAGTTACTTTCTAAACATGTATATTCGTTTTTTGTTGAAGTTTTCCGTTTTTTGCCTCATTTTGTGTCTCATGTTAGTTCGATTAATAGCATTCATCTTCAAGAGCGTTTATGCCATTATCTCTTTAAAAAAAATCCTAGTTTCCGATGAAAATAACATGGTAGGAAAAAAAAACATAAAACAAATAAATATCTAAAGCATATATTAAGGTCTTTTTGAATTTTTGAATTTAAAAGTTAATAATATTTGCTCCAAGTTTTATTACGACATTTTAAATTTCTAAACATGTCATTGTGTTTGTGAAATATCAACTTCAAGCCTATAGAAAGAGACTGGTTTAACGATTAGATTACTAACAAAATGGTTTTCAATAATTTTTAACTTCCTTATCGACAAGCATGTGAGCATGTAAGATATTTACATTTGTCTGATACATAGGTAAACTAGTGATAAGCGACTCTGTGTTTCATATTTACAGTGATCTCAGCTCTCATAAAACTGTAAAGCATTCTTTGCATTAACAGAGCGTTTCTAACCGTGATTTGTTCAGGACATTGCCTTGGGAAAAGAAGTTTGCGATAGTTCTTGTAATTAAAAAAAAAAAATGTTTTTTTGTAAATTATATATTTGTCTTTATTGAATTAAATTTATTTTTTTATGGAATAAAATATATCGTAAAAAATCATTCAAATATGTTTTTATTGACTTTATAATGTGATTTCGTTATAACCATAAAAGCAATATGTGAGTAACATCAAAAATAAAATATTACAAATTTACCATTGATTTAAATATATATATAAATATAAAAGAGACCATAACACACATATCTTCAATAACAAAAATATATCTTAAGATAACATGTTTCGAGATTATTTTCTCGTCTTCAGATGCATATATAAAGAAAAACATATTTAAAAACATATTAAACATATTTAAGTAATCAAAACTACAACATAATAACAAAGAATATTCTTAATAATACATCAAGTTGACAGAATCATTTCAAATCATACAACAATGCATTTCGAATGGATACATCTGTATTGTAACATCTGTGCGTGTTGATTATTAATGATTCATAGAACTTCCTAAGATAACAATCCTTTTCTGTGGTAAGGATTATTGGTTTGTTATACATAATTTCATGTCCTGTTTTTTGATGATGGATTGTTGTTAAATATTGCTTATTACGAGTTTTGATTGCAGTCTCGTGCTCTGACATCCGCTTGGAGAAACTTCTTTTTGTCTCGCCCACGTATATACACTTATACTTACACGTATATATTTATCACCCCCTTTACTTCGGATACCATATATAACCCCAGTTTTATCTTTTATGTTAGTTGTTGGTTTATTTCTTGTTAGTAACTTGCCTAACGTATTGTTTGCTCTGTGTGCCGTTTTAATATTCACCATGCCCAGAATGGGTTTTAGTTTACTGTTTAACCTGTCGTCAAAGGGGATGGACACATATTTAGAATCATCTTTGGTATGATTACTAATTTTTGCGCTTCTTTCCCATTTTAATAATCTAGTGACTAATCTGTTAATAAATTTTATAGGATAATCATTGTTCATAAAGATGCTCCTAATATAATTTAGTTCTTGACATAATAATATTCCATTACTGTATATTTTCAATGCTCTTTTTATTGCGAACTTTAATAAATTTGTTTTGTATATCATGGGACTGGCAGCAAGAAAATTGACCATAATGTTTGCGTTGGTATGTTTTCTATAAACAGAAAACATTGATTTTTTAATGGTTTTTTTAATTTTTTTTTACCAAAACAATGAGTTCTCCAAAATAATAATATTTTTGTATATAATGATGGTAACATTAATAATATTGAATAATGATAGATATATTTTTTTTTTCTAAATACAAAATATTCTCAAATATAAATAAGATTCGAAAACTCGTTAATTAAATTATCTCAAATAATAACACATAAAATTGAATATTTAGAAATGATTATTGTCAAATATCAAAATAATTGCTAAATTCAGTAATTAACTTTGAAGATATCAGTTACTTTTTATTTATTTTTTATAAGAAATTTGTATTTGAATGTTTCGATTCATCCCTAGCATTCTCCAATGTGTGTTTTTCTTTACCACAGTTCGTCTGGGGTATTACTGACATTGCAGTGCTACTGTACTGATATCGACGGCGAGAGAGCGTGTAATGGAAATAATTCTATATATTTCTTATAAGAGATGAGCTATATTTGCTTTTTATTTAAGTTTTCCATGCAAATTATTCGTTGTTGTCTTTAAAATATAAATAATAAAGGAAATAAGTTCGCTACTCTTCTATACAGGGTATATCTAAATGTGCTACCTAAACTTAAAGGTTGCATTCAATCATGCAAAACAACGAATAAATGTCATATAAACATGGGTCTGGAAATGCTTGTATTCCAAGATATAAACGATGCAAAATACAGAAATCTTGGCCGTACAGTCACTCAGTTTCTCAGAAAATGCTCGACATGTTCTCCATCGGCCGCAATGCACGCAACACAACGTCGTTCCATCGACTGCCGAGAACGGTCGAAGATGCCAGGTGCACGTCGAATTGTGTTGCACCCATCCACAATGCGATCATGCAGTGCGTGGGCGTCCGGTGTGGTGTACACTAATGCTTTAAGAAAACCCCATACGAAAAGTCCAGAGGAGCAGTTTAATGACTCTATTATACGACGGAAAGGCCAACACGTCTGTGTCGTTTCATTATTCATATATTGAAAAAAACGCATTTCCAGACCCATGTTCATATGACATTTATATGACAAGTTTGGCAGCGCATTTCAGATCCACCATGTAGATATCATGTTTTGTAAAATATATTCGGTCATCATACTGCCGCTAGAGGTCTTCACTATTCCGTTGTAACTGTTAGTAACTGTGATTTTCCGATATCTGTGAAAAAAAAAAATCACAGTCCGTGAAATACCGCTCATCCGTAACGTATATAATACAAATACATTAAGCATTTAGGCAATTCGTAAAATTCGACTTTACGAATATTTTCTTGAAACAAAATTCCGATTTTTATGTTTGAAATCGTACGATTTTAGATAAATCACAATTTAATTAAATGACCTTATCGGGCTATAATAATAGCATATATTGTAAAGTCAATAATAAACAATCACGAAAAGCAAATGTGTGATATTTTATTAACTGAAGCTACTATCACTGCTTCAATTTTCAGCGACCCATTTCGGAGCTATTGTGATAGCGACCAAATCTGTACCTATTGCGTTTGTCCTGTCCGTCCGTCCGTCCGTGTATAACCCTCTCCCCTAACATCTCCACTGATTTCACCCCTACCCCCTTTTGTTGAGATATTTGGCATTGTTGTCATTGTATTCCCTTCAAAATTCCTGAACGAAATGTTAGATCAACAAACGGACTTTACCATCATGTTCAGAGGCCAAAACAATATGGGAATAGAGTATTTTCAGGCGTTCAAAGCAACCCATATTCGAAACATTGTTAATAAAAAAAAAAATTTTTTTTACAGTTAAAATAACTGTCCGCTATTCAGAGTGTCCGCTATTCGGAGTGGATAACACGGAATGTCCTATTTTAAGGGACTGGGACCCGCAATAATGTCCGCTAATTAGAGGTGTCCGCTATTCGGAGTGTCCGTTAAAGGAGGTTACATTGTACCTCCTTTTTTAATTATTATTTGTAATTTTTTTATTATTATGGGAGCTCTTAAATTTAAGCTTTAGCACAAAATTATTTTCACTTGTTATTATTATTATTTTGTCATTATTATTTAATTTTAAAATTTTTATTTTATGTTTCAGTTTTTATTTTTATTTTAAACTTAGGTGATGGCATTATTATTGCATGCTTTTAATCTTTGTTTCACATATTAAAATATGCTGCACAAATAAAAAATGTTCTAGTTCTGGACGAAATGTAATCTTTATATTATCTGAGTGGCTGTTTTATAAATAAAATATGTATAAATATAGTCTTCGTGAAGATTTTAAATTATTTCTTAGATCGCCATCAGACACAACATTGAATTATATTTCTTTGCAACTTTTTAGCAAAATAAAATGTTTTAAGAAAATTCTAATAGATTAATTTTTGTATCAAATAAGATATTTCTGTATTTATTGTTAGCAGAGCATTGTTTCGGAACCTTCCAAAATGATATTTTAAATACAAAATATAAGGTTGATGATTTAATTAAAATTTAAAAAAAAATAATGAACTAATGATTTCCTTGCTTGTCTTGATGTAACTAATAAATTACTAAAAGTATTTGTAATGCTTAAGTTAGTTAAAGTTGCGATCAGGCCCAGAGGACTGCGCAATGCAGCTGGAGGGTAGGCTACAGTGTTCAGAACCTACGGGACAAAGTTGAGGACGTCGCTCGCCCGCCTTTAACTCCCGGGAAAGAAACCCGGTACCCATTCTATAGAGGGCTGGGTAGACCCTAGGGCCCTTTTGGAGGAGAAAGAAGCGTGGAAAAAGTCCCGTCCTCCGCCGAGTCCGGGAATCGAACCCGTCAACTCCAACCCGCAGCCAAGCGTCCGTACCCACTTCGCTACCGGGCCCACATTTACAATGCACTGTATTTATTTTCTCCTAAAACAGAAAAGCTATGAATTTAAACATAAAAAGAAATCTAAAAAATGTGTCAGTAGTAGTGTAGCAATGAGAATGAGAGGTTAATTGAAAAAAATGTTACGGCTTCAGTTTAACGTGTGTTCAGAATTTTAAGTTGAATAAATATATTATACACTTATATGCTGCATAAAAACTATATTCTATTTACAATAAAGTGAACAAAACAAGTAGCTCTTTCATTTTATTGTAAATTTAATATAGTTTTTATACAATATATACTCTATAGGTAATGGAAAAAGATTATATGTTGTTCGTAAATATCTTAAAATATAACTTCAGTGAGTAAGTTTCTTTTTTAAAATTCCTCATCTGATTGACAAAGAAAATTATGTTGTAAATTTAATAATCCTTGTTTTTACTACGCATGCAAGTCGTGTTGTTTGCTTTATATGTAATTTTATTTTAATGTAATGTTGTAATTTATTTCTCAGTTTAACAGATATTTTTAGTTCTTGGAGACTAAAGCTACCCGCACACGAGGGAGCTTTTGCTGTGCAACTCGAGGAAATTGAGGTGCACAGAAAAAGCTGCATGCGACTGTCAGGGCGCAAACGATGCAACATTGTTAGCGCCGCCGTGCGGACAACAAACGAAGCACACTACGAATTTGAATGACATCACTGGACATGACGTCAAGGATACTGTTGTGATATCGTTCCAAAACTAAATATTTATGATTTATTTTAAACATATGAGAAATATTTTTATAATATTATTAGCCGGTATGTAATCGCAGTTGATGGCAATAATGCGATTCACGAATAACAACGACCAACACCCAATAATAATCCATTGCTCACTGAAACAATGACGTCACGTGGCAGTTTCCGGAAATGGTGAATGAGCGAAACTCCGCTTGCGATGTGAAATATTCAAAAAATCTAGGTTTTTCAAACGCTATGCTACATTCTACCGCATTAAATTACTGCATTTACATATAAACTGTATTTATGTGTGAAAGAAACTCGAAATAATCTGATATTTTTGCTGTATTCGCGATTCGCCCATCTGAAGCGAAGGAAAAATGTCTCGACGCCATGTTTCTTCCTTGGGCCGACGTAACGAGTGACGTATTCCAACGCTGCACTGTGATTGGGTAATTCCATGCAGCTTCCAGGCAACATTCCGTGTTGCACCGCCGTTCTGTGAAGCTTTTTTTCCATGCAACTTCCATGCAACTTGGCCCATGCAGCTCAAAAAACCGCTCTAGGCATCAAGTTGCACATGCAACTCGGCCAAAAGCTCCCTCGTGTGCGGGCTATTTTAAACTTTGTTTTTAATATAGCATTGTTATATCACCCTTTTCTACATTTAATGATATATATTCTTTATTTAGCATTAATTTGTATGTTACTCATAAATCACCCACACGATTTAACATTTTTATGTATCTACTGTTTCATTTCCTAAATGAATTAATGATATCTATAGACAGGGTGTTTCGGAAATGGTAGACAAAGCGAAGAGATACGGATTCCAAAGGACATTTTGAGTCCACAATGTTCTATGACATTTTGTTGTACGGTCCGTAGTTTTAGGCTTTGGAAATGAATGCTTTGGGAATGGTCCCTAATGAAAGAAATCTGAGTTCATATTAGGACGTGTAAGTAAATAAGGCATTTTCTTTAATTATCATTCTTGTTTTCAGTCATGAGATTTTTGTTATTGGAATTGCTTTTTGTAATAAACCTTTATCTTATTTACTTACACTTCCTAATGAGCTTTCCTTGTCTAGGATTGCTTATTCGGAATTGGGATTGACTATTCCCAAAGCATTGATTTCCTAACTCTAAAACCACGGCCCGTACAACAGTATATCAGATAAGTATCGACTGAAAATGATCTTTGGAACCCATATCTCTTCGTTTGTCATTTACGAAAGACCCTGTATATTATATTTATCTTATTTATATATATATATATAGATAAATACTTAATTACTTTTGTAATATAGGGCTTATTGTCAGGGCCCTCAATCGAGTAAACACGACAGTTGCGGACACACATTTTTTGTTTTAATTTTTTTTTGTTTTAATGTGCCTTACCATCTCTTAAAGTTTGTCGAATGAATTTAGAACCACCCTGTATATTAAAGTTCTATTATAAGATTCATTTGGAAACAATAGTTTAAGGTCCATTTTTAAATATACAATGCAAAAGTTTAAAAAGCGTACAAATACATGAGAAATAAAAGAAAAACTCAGCAGACTAAGAGTTCACTGATTTGTTTTTTTGAAATTGTGATACTGGGAATCCAAGATGGACCATTTCAGGTTTCCTGAACATCGTCAGTTGGATCCGCCCAGTATCTTATATCTCCGTGAACTCAGAAAACATATAAAGAAAACAAATGTAAACACCAAAATGGCTGTCTAATTACAAAAACATCAAAACTTAAATAAAGAATAAAAAGGCCAATCAATTAAACCCGCTAGCAATCGCTTAGCATGTAAGGGATTAATTGTTAAATAAGAAATATACACTGCAAAAGTTGAACTTGGGTACCAATACTGGAGAAATTAAAAAAAAACGCATTTGACTAAGAGTTCACTGGTCTGTTTTTTGAAATTGTGATAATTGAAGGGCCATTGTGGTGTTTACTTTTGTTTTCTTTATATGTTTTCCGAGTTCATTGAGATATAAGATACTCGACGGATCCAACTGACGAAGGTTAGGAAACCAGAAATGATCCATCTTGGATTCCCTGTATCAAAATTTCAATAAAAAATTCAGTGAACTCTTGGTCTGGTGATTTTTTTTTTAATTTTCATTCATTTTTACTAAATATTTAAATGAATACCTGAATGAATATTTAACATTAAGATACTTTTAATATTAGTTCAGATTAAAAAAGAGAAAAAAAAAACAGTAGTTAACTTTGAAGTATATAGCAAAATCAAGTACATGCGATCACAGGTTTCCTAGTTCAATATAAAGATATTATCGTGGGTGGAATATCCTTTGATAAAACCTGCCTCATTTTTTTGTAAAGCTTTATTTTTCGAAATTCAGTTTCCCTATATTATTTTTAATTATCTCTTAAGATTTTGAATGTAGTATTTAAAAGTGTTATTCCTCTCCAATTTTTCGGAAGTTTGTTATCACCTTATTTGAACGAAAGGGTTATTGCAGTCGGATCTCGATATAAGGTCACCAGCATATAAGGTCTTCCCGCATATAAGGTCACTTTTCTAAAGTCCCGGCTCACTGAATAGGAATTCTTTGATATGGATTATCGGATATATGGTCAGGTCCTAAATGCCGCATATATCGCATATAAGGTCACTTTTGTCTGTGATTTCAGTGAGACCCTGATTCAATTCCAAGAATTTTTCCGTGGGTACGATCTTTTATCGCAGTCATTTCTCCTACTATAATGACGGAGGGTACAGCTTTTTCACAAAGCACTTAATCCCCACAATTTCTAGGAAACAAGATGACGAAGACAATATTCCTTTACCTGTGTTAGTACAAGATCTCAGAAATCGCGGTTATTGTGTAGAAGGAGAAAGTGAATATGTGAGAACGGATGATGAAATTATTACCACTTTTCAAGCTTCGATTTCCGAAATTGTTTCGCAAGTTTTAGATTACAATGCATTAGAAAGTGATACTGAAAGTGAAGCGGTGACACAAGCAGAAGCAGTCAGAGCATTAAATTTTCAGAAAATACAAAACTTAGAAAATATTGTACAAAAGATGAAACCAAAATCGCGACAGTCCTGTATTATGGATTATTTTAAGTAAGGTCAGTTTTACATCAGTACTTTGCTTGAGTAAACTAATACTATTTGTGTACAACTTTATTCAGAATTAAAAGTTTTAAAGAAAAAATTCTTTCTGATTCCATTAATTTTAATTGGTTTAACTAAATTAAAAAAATATAATCTAATAAACTGATATTTTTGTACGTATTAAATTTTGCAAAGAATTATACTGTATTTATATAATGCTTATTTATTGACAAATGCGTATGAATCGGTTATAAGGTCATCCCGCTTATAAGGTCACTTTCGCGGGGTCCCAAGGGTGACCTTATATCGAGGTCCGACTGTATTTCGTTCTCTCTATTTATCTGAATTTGTTCGAAATTCCATATTGATAATCAAACAAATTTGTAATCCATTCTTACTTACTGCAATGTAAGTTTTTCAGAATTTAATTATTAATCCTATCAGTTCATGGAGCTTTATTATTTTTTAATTTTGCTAATACTTTATCTCATTTTCTTGTATAATTTTATTATCCATTACATTTTATCTTCTAAAAAATACTTTTCTTTTCAAATATCTCTGTTCACCTTATAATTCGCATATGTTTCCTTTTCTAATAACTTAACACAAAACATCTCCGTAACTTGTCAATTCATGTGTTCTTCAAAATTCGTAAAATTCTCTTTAAAGTACAGAATTAATTATAAAAATTCAGGACCTGTTTCTTTGAAATTTTTTCTATATATTTTTATTTATAGCCCTGTGGTGAAATTAGTTAATTGGGTAAATCCGTAACCTTTTATAGATTATAGTAGAATTACTGGGTAAACAAACGAGTCAGTACATCCATCCACCGTGGGGTAATTTTCTTACTTGTCTATGGTGTGGCTCTTTCTATGTTTCTCCAACCCCTCATAGAATTTATACGGAAAATAAATTTATATCAACAAAGTTAATTTGGGCCATACGCAGAGCTTATTATTTTCCCTCACTAGCCACTGATATACTATATATATCCCTTTAGTTTCTATAACTAAGATTGCCCTAAATAAATTGCTCAAAATTGTATTTGCACAAAACTTGAATAACACACATTTATTTATCAGGTAAACACATATATCTAAGTTCTTGGAAAAGTTCAATCACATATATCTAAGTTCTTGGAAAAGTTCACACAGTGTTCTTGATATCTTGCTATCCTAAACTTTATTATATATTATCAGTTCAGCTATAGTCTTTGGCTTTCCACCTAGTGAAATCTTAAAAGTTCACAAATTATCTAGAATTTACTTTCTAGTTATTCTAGCTTTTCACCTAGCCTTCCAATACAAGTTGTAGCTATGTATCTGTAAATATTATATCTACGTATCAAAAGCTTTCACCTTATGTATATCCTATTTCACTGTATGTAACTAAATAGATAAAAAATGATATTTCTACTTTATCTTCTATAAAGTTAACACTAGTCATTTCTGACTAACCAAAAAATCAATTAAACTGTTTATATGTTCTTGTAATTTCCTTTCGATGAATCTGACGATTTATGATGATTATAAATGTTCTATCTTTGGATCTGTGGTACGTTCTTGTACCGCGAATAAAAATAAAAAAGTCTCTACTTACATCAATCCTTGATAACTATTATGAATATTATCTTCTGAGATCAATAATGAATCTTCTTCCGGGATTGCAAGTCAAGTAGCCATTTTTCGAATAATTATCCGTCCGAAAAACTGTTCCATCCAGACGAGGATAGTGTTATACCTTTACAATATAATCATTTACCGTGATATACTCACTTTGATGACGACGAGGGAGTAAATCTATATACTACAAATATAAAATATGATTAGTTATCAATTCAACTATAACATGGAAGTAATAAAATCTCTTCACTATAAGAAGACAATATTTAGGCCTATTTCTATTCTCATTTTATCAACTTCCATTTGAATCTCAAAATTGAAGAAACACTTATCTTCCAATTTCCTGTATATTTTATATTTCTTCTATATCCAAGATTCTATATCTCTTCGATCCTTCATATTATATGAGTACTTATTCGATCGAAATCCATTGAATATGGTTCCCTCCGCGATCACGCATTTCTGATCGTCAAACCGCCATTTTTCTCAATCAACTCAATCTTTGTTTCGAAACCATCCAATCTCCTTATGCTCTCGCGTGCGACTGTTGCACGAGCTTATTACACACTTCCATTGTTGTAATTACTTCGCTCTTGTCAATTATTAAACTGAATTCTCTTGATATATTGAATAATAAAAAATCGACGTTGTAAAATTCAAGTTGACCAAATTTTTATATTATTTATTTTAATTCACAATAACGATTGTGAATTTCCACAAGCCCTCATAACCTTCTATTCTCTAAACAATTTATAATACTTTTTCTTTTCATTTAGATACAATAATATTTTCCTTTGATTTTCGTGCCTCTTATTTTTTTTTAACTTTACTTTTTTCTTCTTTTCTTCACATTCTTCATCAAACCAATCTAATACTACATAATGTAATAACAATCAAATCTATTTAACTTAACCCTACTTTTAACTTCATTTTTTTTTTCAATTTCAAAATTTTTATTTTACTGAACATTATATTTCTTACCTTTTTCATTCTTTTTTTAAATCTCGTCCCTTATTGCTTTATCCGTAAAATGTTTTCTTATTAAGTATTCTTATTAATAATAACAGAAGTGAATATAATTTTGAGCTAAAGCATAAATTTAAAGGCGCCCCATAGAATGAAAAGAAATAATGAAAAAAGGAAGTACATTAATGTAAAGACAACTAAAAAAAAGTTTGGAAAAAAATAAAAAGAACGTTAGGAAAACAAGAAAAAAACAATTCACGAAGACATTGAGAAAAAAAAGAAAAATAGATATGCAGATTCGAACTGACAACCTCTTATTTATTATTCCGAGATGCATCAAGCTACAACTGACAACTGAAATGAGACGGTTGCATTTCTAACATTTAACCTAATAGCTTAAATCCAGACATGCTTCACACGAGATTTATTTAACATTTAAAATACATTTAAAATTGCTTCACACGAGATCTGCACGAAAGCAAGGTGCTCAAAATCCTTTAAAAAGTTTCAACAAGTGAATATATTTTTGTGCTAAATCATAAATTGAAGGGACGAACCATAATAATAAAAACAAAATATAATAATTAAAAAGGAGCCTGGCATGGCCGAGAAGTCTAGACGGCGGTCTGCTGTCTGGCCGTTGTGTGGGGACCTGGGTTCGAATCCCGGCACTGGCATGGCTGTTTTTTTATTCTTGTGTGTTTCATCCGTTTCTCCCCTGGGACTCACTATCTCAGGGTTATTCGAGACCAGCGGTCGCCAACCGGTAGTCCTCGGAACGATGGTGGTCCGTGCAAAATTTTTGATGGTCCGCAGAAAAATTGGAACATTATTTCAAATTTTAACCCTTTACAGCCCTTTGTCCAATATTTTCGACATTTCCAAAATATCTATGAATTAATCTTTTTTTTTAAAAATTCATATTAGTGGACCGCCAAATTTAAAATTATACATTTAGTGGTCCATGAATTTCTAAAGGTTGGCAACCGCTGTTCTACACGAGATGTGAATTTCGTCCCCCTTCTTGAATATCCTAGCCCCACCCTGACGTTGTCAGGGAGGGTTAGCCCATGGTCCATAGTTGGCCAAAATCGATGAAAGAAAGGAATGAAAAAGGAAGTACGTTAATGTAAGAAAAAATAAATAAAAAGTTGGAAAAAAATAAACAAAAGTTAGGAAACTTAAGTAATATTAAAAAAAAAAAAACTAACGCGAACATTAAGAGAAAAAAATTAACAGAAACATATAAATATATACGGAATCGAACTGATAACAATCAATATATGAGTCCGAGACCTTAAGCATCAAACAAATCCAGAGATTTGAAATGAGATGGTTGCATTTCTAACATTTAAGCTAATACCGGAATTTCTAATAAAAATAACGGCAAATATTTCGAACATAGTGTGCGTTTACGCCTGAAAATATCCTTTCCTTACGTTGTTTTGACCTCTGAACACGACGGTGAAGTCCGTTTGTCGATCCGACCTTTCTTTCGGGAGTTGTTAGGGGTGAACAAACAAGGAAGGACGGACGAACGGGACAAATGCATTAGCTACTGATTTTGATCCTATCACAAGAGCTCGCATGGGTTGCTAAAAATTGAAGCAGTGATAGTAGCTTCAGTCAATAAAATATCACACATTCGCTTTTCGTGATTGTTTATTATTTGACTTTTCAAGATAGGCTATTATTACAGCTCGATAAGGACATTTAATTAAATTGGTATTTTTTTAAAATCTTACTCTTTTTTTTTTTTCAAAAGTAAAAATCCGATTTTTTTTCAAAAAGATATTTGTAAAATTCTACAACTTGCCTAAATGCTTATTGCATTTAAAGTGTATACGTTAGTGATATTTCACGGACTGCGCTTTTTTTCACTGATCCCAGTTACTAACAGTTACAACGGAAATGTGACTGTGATTTCCTGAAACAGTGAAGACAGCTAGCTGCAGTATGATGAAACGAATATATTTGAGAAAACATGATATCTATAGAAGGGAGGTGAACTTATTTCCTTTAATATTTGTATTTTAAAGACAACAACGAATAATTTCTGTAAAAAAACTAAACAAAAAGCAAATATAGCGCATCTCTTATAAGAAATATATTGAATCATTTTGATTTGAAAAACAATGCCAATTGAATTAACTGTGACAACGTTTGAAACTGTGATTTCACGACTACATGCTCTCTCTCCGTCGATATAAGTACAATAGCACTCCAATGTTAATAATACCCCAGACGAACTGTGGTAAAATAAAAAAAAAAAACAGATTGGAGAATGCTGGGGATAAATCGAAACATGAAATATAAATTTCAATATTAATAAATAACAGGTAAATGATATTTTCAAAGTTAATTACTGAATTTAGCTGTTATTTTAATATTTCACAATACTTATTTCTAAATATTCAATTTGATGTATTATTCAACGAAATCTTAGATCTTCTATAAGATATCATAAATCTTTATTAAAACTCCAAAACACTGCACCACAGACCAATATTTCGTCTTATTTTTCAAAGACTTCCTCAAGTTTTTTTGATAACATAATAAACAAATAAATAAATAAAAAAATAAAGATCAAAATGGAAAGAGAAATAACCTTCTCAAACCTTTACAAAAAACCTTGAGGAAGTCTTTGAAAAATAAGACGAAATATTGGTCTCTGGTGCAGTGTTTTGGAGTTTTAATAAAGATTTATGATATTTGATGTATTATTATTTGAGATAAATTAATAAATGAGTTTTCGAAATGTTATTAATATTTGATAATATTTTGTATAAAAAAAATATATCCATCATTATTCCATATCATTATTAATAATATTACCATTATTAGATATAAAATATTTCTATTATTAAAATTAATATTTTGGAGGATTCATTGCTAATTGATAAAAAAAAAATTATTGAACATTTGATGTATGTTAACTAAATTGATGATTAACAGTTGAAGTATGTTTTATCATGTTATATTGTAAATATTATTATGTAACATTTCTATAGTTGTATGTTTTCGTTAGTTATTGTTATTACTATGGAATTTGTGATTGTTTATTCAAATTTTGTTGGGTTTTAAGGAGAGAAACATTTTTGGTTTCTTCCTCTTATATTTACGTTCGTTAAGAAAGTTCTCAATTAGAGAACAGAAATAATGGAGATATTTAGAAGATGTGTTTTCGTTTTTGTGTTCTTTATTTAAAGAAATCATTAAAAAATCAATGTTAAACATATAATATTTTATTGTTGATGTTAGTCACATATTGCTAATATGATTATAAAGTAATCACATTATAAAGTCAATAAAAACATTTTTGAATAATTCTTTGTGATACAGTTTATTCTCTACAAAAACTAAATTTTAATTAATAAAGACAAATATGTAATTTCTATCTAAATATTTTATTTTATTTTTTTATTATAACAACTAGGCCATTACCCACATACAGAATAATTGATATAGATATTTGAAGAAGATATATGTTGAGATGGATGTTTGTTGATATAGATGATAAATGAAGATGATAGCTTGTATACGATATTCTTGGCGACGAATTGATTGTGACTATTCTTTCGAGGGAAGATAAACAAATTCTGATGACTTGTGACTCAAAGACATAAGGTTGTGCGTGAGTGAAGACAACGTTCTCCAAATGGATGGCAACTTTATTTAGAGTCTGTCCTTGAGCTTTATTGATAAATATCGCATAAGAAGGTCTGATCGGAAATTGCCTTATTGTGAAAGTGAAGGGAAGTAGATTATCGCTTGGTTCCATAGACATCCTATGGATGAAAACAAAATCTCCTTTGTGAGTTCCTGTTATAATTTCGGATTCTAAGAGATCATTATCGAACGAACGGCATTTAAGTTGAGTTCCATTTCAGTGTCAAAACTTGGGATTGACGTTTCGCAACAACATTATTGGAGATCCAATCTTCAATGACAAATGATGTTGAGGATACCTCTGAGATTCAATGAGTTCAGATACTCAGGCGGATAGAGATGTTCGTGCTGTGAATTATCAGAATTGTCTATTTTATTCTCACTTAAATATTCTCTAGTCTCTCCTTATATTCTTTTACCTATCATTCGATTGATGTACTCTTGTTCTTCGGAGTTAAAATTGTCCATTCATTGATTTCAGATAAGAAATTTTATTTTATGAGCTGACTGAATTGTTCTATTTCGCAGCAAAGATTATCAGGCAATGTTATCATTCCTTCTTTATGTAGTTCTCGAGTGTCTCCGATTCTCAACAAATATTCGGCAAATATTTGATTCTGGTCATCTTGGTTGATGAGCCGCATATTTATCGTGAGTTTCTTGACTTTGATGTGATTCCAGATTTTTGAGTTACAAATAGCGATTTTTCAGTAATCTACCTAATAGAAATAGTGCGTAATGGCCTAATGGATAAGACGTCTGACTTCGGATCAGAAGGTTGCAGGTTCGATTCCTGTCGCGGATGTTTCATTGTAAAAATTATTTGTATTTCCATTCTCACAGAAAATTGCGCCGGACAAACAGACACACAGAGAAATAAAAGATTTTAGTAAAATAGATTTTCGCAAACTTTTTTTCCCAAGACAATGTCCTGATGAAAACACCGTTAGAAACGCTCTTTTATCACTTACTGCTTTAACAATTTTATGAAAGCTGAGATCCAAGTGCATTTGAAACACAGTCACGCTTATCATTAGTTTAATATGTATAAGATGAAAATAAGTCTCTAACATATTTATCTAATAATACTTAAAATTTAAAAAATTATTGAGAATTATTATAAATTATTAAAAATTTAAAAATTAATATTATGGATAGTTTACGTAACGGTTAAGCGTCTCTTTCCAGGGATTTCAATTTGATATTTTACAAACAGAATGACGTCTTTAAAATATCTTATTTAAACTTGTAGTAAATATTATTAACTTTTATATTCAATAAAATCTTTATGCGGTTTAGGGGTATTTATTTGTTTTATGGTTGTGTTCTACTATATCAATTTCAACGGAAAATGAAATTTTTTTAAAGAGATGTTAGCAAAAAGGTTTTTCAAGATTTGGTAGCATGATATTAATCGATCTGAAAGGAGACACAAAAATAGACAGAAAACGGAAAACGAAACAAACATATATCTTTAGAAAGTAACTGACAAACTTAAAACTTTGTAATATTGTCCGATAAGATCATTTAATTAATTTAATAAATTTAATTCGGATTTTTAAAAAATCTTATTCTTATTGTCTATAGAAGAGAAGCGAACTTATTTGCTTTAATATTTATATTTTAAAGATAACAACGAATAAGTTGTGTGAAAAAACTAAATACAAAGCAAATATAGTTCATCTCTTTTAAGAAATATATAGAATCATTTTGATTTGGAAAGCAATGCCAATTGAGATAACTGTGACGGCGATGAAAGTATGATTTCACGACTACACACTCTCTCTCCGTCGATATCAGTACAGTAGCACTGTAATGTGAGTAATACCTCAGACGAACTGGGGTAAAAATCATATTATAAAGTCCATAAAAACATTTTTGAATGATTCTTTACGATATATTTGAATCTCTACAAAAAATAAATTTAAGTTAGTAACGATAAATAGATAATTTATATATAATCATTTTATTTTATTTTTTCATTACAACAATTTTCAAAGGCAATGTTCTGATCAAAACACGGTTAGAAACACTCTGTTACTGCACTGACTAATTCAGTTTTATGAAAGCTGTTATCACTATCAAACTGAAACACAGTTTAGTTTATCATTTGTGTTGTTATGTACTAGATAAAATTTATTCTCTGACATAAAGAATTAAATAAGTAAAAAATTATTTCTTGCAAACTTTGTGGTTCAATCAGCGGTTAAGCGTCACTTTGCATGGCCTTTAGGTTGATATTTCACAACCAGAATGACGTGTTTCGAATTTTAAAATTTCATATTAAATCTTTGAGACAATATTCTTAACGTCTAAATACAAAAAAAACATTAAGTGGTTAATAGCTATTTATTTATTTTATGGTTTTGTTGTAACATGTTCTTTTCATCGGAAACCGAAATTTTTTTAAAGATATGTTGCATTAAAGTTCTTCAAGATGCAATAGGACGCTATTAATCGAACTATAACGAGACACAAAAAGAGGCAAAAAACGGAAAACGAATGAAAAATACATTGTTTAGGAAGTAACTGACAAAACCCTAAACATTATAATATTATTGAACTCTTCAAGAATTCTATTTGAGGTCATTATTCGTTCCATTTTATTTTGAATTGTTTTATTTTCTCTGTATTTTCCTCGACATCTAGTTCCTTTCTTAAGTAATCATTTCTGATTCAATCAGTTCTTAGGCATCCTTTCACATGTCTGAGACATTTCATTTCTGATGCTTTTGTTTGCTTAATTCTTTTATACTTGTGCCCAGCACTATGATCAATGTTGATACTGCCATTACCTCATAAAATTTTCATTACCATGTCTTTAGTTTGTTTGTATGTTTTTTGCCTTTCTAAGAACTTGTGCCACATATTCTTTGGAAGTTGTTGATTTTGTTCACTGTCTTTGTCTTTTTCGGAAGTAACGTTGTATTGGAAATGTAAAACCCGTTCTGTGATTTTCAATGACAAATTGAAATGATTTTATGTTCTTATTGGTTAACTTTCAAGAATGTTTTTGTTTTTTTGATTGATATTTTTATATTATACGTGGAACTGAATTTGGCTTGTAGACAGTTCTTTGAAGTCTATCTTTACTAGCATATAATCATCTGATCGTCCGTAAATAGTTACATTTAAGTAACATTGAGCTCTCATTTTTATACTTACTTACACTTTTTCTCTGCATTTATGATTGATTATTACACTCTTGTCTTATTCCTTTATATTAATTTTTTTTATTTCGATCTCAATAATAATTTTGGACTCATTGTGCAAAATGCTCTGCATGCTTATAATAGATGTGTGAACCACTTTTTTCCTCTGTATACCACTTTTTTTAATTAATATTATCAAATGCTTTGTCATTACCGATATATGCAAATAGAGTTGTACCTATTTTATTTTAATAATTTTCTAAACACTTATTTAAACATGTATAAAACCTACTTTTAAAAATGTTTCTTTTTGATCTTTAAACAGAAGATCGATGATTCACATGAGTTTTTTGAACAACAGTAAAACATATCAAATCCGGCCTAATATGGCGCCCAGTAGGCCGGAATACAAAAAAGCCGGACTACCGAGAGTGTTCTTAAAAAAATCAATAGCTCAATTTTTGTCATAATGCCAGGTGTAATCAATTTAACGCCACTTTCATAATACTGCAGTCAAATGTTTATAAAAACAATACAAATAAGAAGTGTATTTTATAATTACAGTTGTCTTATTTATTGTAAACAGTATAATTACGCAAATGCGTTAACTACATTTTAACAATATACTTACTGTAAAATAAAAAAAAAGCCTAGTTGATAATGTATGTTTTCATGTTTCAAATTTACATGGAAAATTACAATTTAATTGAACCAAACAAAATAATTAAAATGTAAACCAATAAATGGCGTTATTCTGCTCACATTACTTTAAAAAAATTAAGTTTTCGATGTTTGTTTCATTCGATGCGAACGTTTCTATGATGCAATGTCTCTTCTCCTTCTAAAACGCATAACTAACTGCCAAGTTGACTCAAAATATAGAAACGAATTTAGTTATTAAAAAAAAAAATTACTCAGAACCAGGACGGATTACGATAGGGGCCGGTTTACCGAAGGCCGGGTTTGAGAGGTTTTACTGTATAAGCATTTCCTCTGAAATTCTTTTCCACATTTCTTAGGGAAAAAAATACAGATAATTTTACTAGATCTTTTTTCTATATTTCGAATCTTTATTGACGTTCACAGTTGACCTATGATTTCTAAGTTGATTTTTACAGAAAAAGTGGAGAAAAAAATCCATACCATTTTATTACTGTTAGAACTTTGGTAAAATGGAGGGGGGAGCATTGGCCCCTATTACCTTGCCCGTTGCTTCGGCCTATGAAAGCCTTGATGAAGGCCGTTTGTCAATCAGATCTTTCATTTGGGAATTTTAGGAGGGTACAATGACAACAATGCCAAATATCTCAAACTAGGTGGGTGCGGGGGTGTTGGTATCTCAAAATACCCCGTTCCTACGTTGTTTTGGCCTCTGAATATCGTTGTGAAATCCATTTGTTGATCCTACCTTTTCCGTTCGGGAGTTGTTAGGTTTGTACAGCTGGAGAAGAAAAACCGTGATAGCATTTTGGTCGAATCCGAATACCTCCAAAATCGGTCGTTAAAAATATGATATGTAGTTGAGACTAATAAAATCTCGAAATTAAATCCTATATGGAAAATATATATTGTTTGAAAAACTACAACTGAACTCCCCTGATTACCAAAGGAAGTCCGATTGAAGTTGTCATAATGTTTGGAATTGCCCATAGTGTTATACTCTGCCTCCGGGCAACATTTGAAACCATTGAAATGTGTTCCTTTCAAATGCGAGGAAATCGCCCTCTATCTACGACGACGGAGGAAGACAGATTTTTAGCTGTAACAACAAATCGTGATCACCGAACCAAGTCTGGTCAGCTTAAGAATCGCCTCCATTCCACCACAGGAACGCAGATATCCAGACAAATTGTGTCGAGAATTATATGCCTGAAGGCTTTAGTCTGCGTGGCTCTATCACCGTAGCCCAAGTTCACAAAGGTGTCGACTCAATTGAAATTGGACAAGTTTTCAATCGATCACTGTACTCATCCCAGATGAGGGTCGTTTCAGTTTTTTTCAGATTGTTGACATCAGCTGATATGGCGTAAAAGTGGTACTGCGTACCATCGCGACAATGTCAGGAAAGGGATAGATATGGCGGTGCGTATCCTGGGGTGGGAAGGCATCATAATTGCTGGATGATCTGATCTGCAGGTATTGAAAAAAAGATTATGACTGACTATATTGTAATGAAGTTCTTCTACTTCGTCTTCGATTTTTCCGTGGTGATGTAGGCGAAGATTTTTTATTCACGGATGACAACGCACTCAATCATCGTACAAAAGCAGTTCAGTCAGTTACGGAGACTGAGGTAATTCATCATCTCGACTGATCATCACACGCCCCAGACCTGAACCCCATCGAAAACGTCTTGGATACAAGGGAGAGACGCATTGCTCAATACCCTCCAGATATCACTCAAAATCTCATTCGTGCTCTGATGGAGGAGTGGGCCAATTTGCCTCAGAAACTAGTGGATAACTTAAATATTCCATAAAAAACTTTAATTCTCTTTCTCGTATACATAATTAATAAGCCCACACTCTCCTCCTCACCTCAAAAGAAGTAGATACGAAATCTATAAAGACAAGATTTATTCGCTAATTCCTTTTACAAGCCTAATTACTTAAAACTGTGGAAAACAAAGGATAAGCACGAATACAAAAACAAAGTAAAGGAACAGATATATGACATAGTAATAATAATGATTGAAATAATCAATACAAAGCCAATTCATCAAAGAAAACATAATTGTTTGAACAATCAAAAATTTTATAAATTTTGAATTAATCATGTAAATCTATTATCTAATATTACAAGCATAATTACTTAAAATTGAGGATAACAAAGGATAAGCATGAATATAAAAACAAAGTGAAGGAACAGATATATCACATAGTAATAATAATAATGAAAATAAATCAACACCAAAGTAATTCATCAAAGGCAGCATAATTGTCTGAACAATCAAAATTTGATAAATTCTCAATTAACGAAATAAATCTACTATCTAATTTTGCTCCATCAATACGGTTAACATTTCTCCGTCTAGTGTATCGAACTTTCAACAATTTTTCGAACTTTGGATTCCTTTTCTGTGTGCAGAACATCAACTACTGAGCTAATCCGGTGGCCAAGCTTTATCGAATGTTCTGCTTTTGAAATGTCAGTTCTTTTGTTTCTTACGTAACCCGCGTGTTCTCGAACACGTTCATGGATTGTCCTTTTTGTCTCTCCAAAATAAAAATTGGGGCAAGAACCACAATTTATTCTATACATTATACGCATTTGATTTTCCTTAACAATCTGATTAAATTTTTCACAAAATATGTTCTTTAATTTGTTGTTATAAGAAAAACCCAATTCGATACCATATTTTTTACAAATTCTTTTCAATTCCATTCTATTACTGTTTGAATATTGTATCATGATCTTATTGAACTTATTATGTTCATTGACCTCTTTTATATTAAACTTATTGTAATTCCTTATTGAACTGTTAATAAAGGAATCACTGTAGCCGTTCTTTCTCAAAGCATATATCATATCATTTATGGTATTATCAAAGTCTTCCTGGGAATTCGTCAACACATCAATTCTCCTAATGTAATTTTCAATAATATTCCTTTTAATTTATTTACTATGACCCGAATTGCAATTTAATATATAATCACTTCTGAAATTCTTCTTATATGTTTCTACCGAAGACTATTACCAACTTTAGTTAACGTTATGTCTAAAAAATTTAGACATTTCCTTCTTAAAATTGAAGTCGTTATTCTGATTTACAAATTTGTAAAAACTATCGAATTGTCTAGCTGTGCCATACCAAATTATGACAATGTCATCTGCGTATCTATAGTATTCAAAATCAAATGTGGGATTCTTTAACAATTTTTGTTCCAAACAATTCATAAAGATGTTGCATAGAGTCCCCGGTATAGGGAACCCATGGGAAAACCTTTAACTTGTCTAAAAAAGTTGCCTTTATGAACAAAATATGTGTTATCGGTTATCAACCTGATTATCTTCATAAATTCAGTATTGTTTAGTTTGTAAAATGCTAGTATGTGTTGTATACAAAAGCCGTTTTCTCTATTTACAATGTCTCATCCTTAGGATGTTTGTATACATACTCTCGACATCTAAGGAAAACAAATGAAACTTTCTCTTGTTGTTGTATAAATGTCACAGTTTATTGACTTATTCATTAGAATTCCTAATAATTATATCTTCTCTGGGAAGTTTAAATCTGGAAACAATCTTATTCATGAATTTGGCAAGACCGTGTAAGGGGCTGCCATAAGCGTTAACCACCGTCCTCATTCGATAGTTATTTTTGTGTACTTTAATACATCCCTCCCGTCTAGGTGTTCTGCAAGTCCAGTAGGATCATGATACAATACTCAAACAGTAACAGTATGGAGTTGAAAGGAATTTGTAAAAAATATGATATTGAATTTGGTTTTTCTTATAACAACAAATTGAAGAATATACTATGTGAAAAATTTAATCAGATTGTTAAGGAATATCAAATGGGTTTAGTATATAGAATAAATTGTTGTTCTTGCCCCAATTTTTATATTGGAGACAAAAAGGACAATCCATGAACGTGTTCGAGAACACGCGGGTAACGTGAAAATAAAAGAACTGACATTTCAAAAGTAGCAGAACATTTGAAAAAGTTTGGCCACTAGATTAGCAGTGGATGTTCTGCGCACAGAAAAGGAATCCCAAGTTCGAAAAATTGTTGAAAGTATTATCATTCGATACACTAGAGGGAGAAAAATTAACTGTAGTGATGGAGCAAAATTAGATATAGATTTATTTCATTGATTGAGAATTTATCAAATTTTGATTGTTCAGACAATTATGCTTCTTTTGATGAATTGGCTTTGCGTTGATTTTTTTTCATTATTATTATTACTATGTGATATATCTGTTCCTTTACTTTGTTTTTATATTCATGCTTATCCTTTGTTATCCTCAATTTTAAGTAATTAAGCTTGTAATATTAGATAATAGATTTACATGATTAATTGAAAATTTATCAAATTTTTGATTATTCAAACAATTAAGTTTTCTTTTGATGAATTAGCTTTGCGATAACCACTGACCTCATTGGATAGTTGCCTTTGTGTACTTTAATATGTCCCACCAGTCTAAGTGTTCTGCAAGATTCTTTCAACATATCTATTTTCTGAGAATAATCTATCGAACCTTTATCCAATAGACACTTAGATATTTAAATTTACCACACAGATCGATAATTCTGAGTACTTCACACTCTGATCTATTTTCTTAAACTTCCTTCGATGTTTAATATCAAAGAATTTCTTGTGATTCCAGTCCAAGAAATAAGTTTTCTTTTGATAAATTAGCTTTGTATTGATTATTTCAATCATTATGTTTACTAGTTATAAATCACTTATTTTTGTGATACATCTGTTCCTTTATTTTGTTTTTGTATTCGTGCTTATCCTTTGTTTTCCACAGTTTTAAGTAATTAGGCTTGTAAAAGGAATTAGCGAATAAATTCCGAAAATTCGTCTTGTCTTTATAGATTTCATATTTATTTCTTTAGGAAATATTTGACTTTTGCCATCAAACTTATTATAATTTTTTTTACTTCATTTATAACCATTTTTTTAGTACCATTTTTCGTAAGCGGGAAATACATCTATGTCCATATCTTGCTGAAGTCATGAACTTTTTTTAAAATATAGGTAGAAAAGTCGCCTTTACTTAGGTTTTTGACGCCTGTTTATAGTAGTATCACTACTATAATTAAGAAAAATTAAAGAAAAATAGTCCGAAAAATTTGACAATTATGTGTGTTTTTTTAGTCGGCCCTTTCCCATCGGTCTTTCTGAGGTGGATCATTAGGGCACACAATCTGTCTCACCATGTCAAGGTAGAGACACATCGACATAGATATTCATTTCTTATTTAGCATTTTTTTCAACTTAAAAAAACAATTGGCTAAAATAAGAAAGAAAAGTTTCAAAACGAATAACAAACCTAAAAAACGAATTTTTTGTTTCTTATTTTGCTTATTTTTTTTTTCATTCCAGGAGAAATAAATCAAAGAAACTAAGAAAGAAAAATTGTAACAAAAAAGAAACAAATCTAAAAAATACCGAATTATTACAGAATCGTATATTTATAGGAACATTGAAACAATAGAATGTTAATTCTTCTTTTTTACAATTTTTCTTTCTTAGTTTCTTCGATTTATTTCTCCGTGAATGAAAAACAATTAACAAACTAAAAAACAAAAAATTTCGTTTTTTCGCCTTCAGTCTTCTTCAACCCGTCCTTGGTGCCCAACTACTTTCACAGTTTAAAAGATTATAATGAAGGTCAATTAAGAAATGCTCTAAAATTCGAAATTAACTTTATTTTTAATATATATTATAAAGGGACTGCTAATGGATTAGTGAAGCGTAAAATACAGCCACTCCTATTCAAATGTCAACCTCGCCTCATTGTGGTGCAGTCTGGATCTTAACGAAATATGCTCTGACGACTGAGTAGTGGCGGTATAACCACAATTTCTGAATAGAGGAAATGCTATTCATTGGCAAGTTCAGAGGCCATAAGATAGCAGCCCTATCACTGAACTTACCCTGCGATAGAGTGCTGATCTATCCAGGGGAATTTAATACTACTCGAAAAACTCAGAAGCTGCATAACAGGACAGATATAAATGGAAATGAACCGGCTAAAGGAACTGGACATCTCTTTGGGAAACTGAAATTTGCAACTTGGAATGTACGTGGTATCGCAAATAAAATGGAGGAATTAAACATAGAATTAAAGATTAGAAATATCCTCTTGAGACCCACTGTACAGTATAATGTACATCAGTAAAAACGTTGTTTACAACTAAGACAAACTAAAAACCCGTTTGAAACCGCATGTACAGTATTCTGTACATGTCAGTGCTGCCATCTGTTGACCGATATTCAAAACGGTGCATTACAACGCTACAAGGAATTCTTTCAAAAGTGTCATGGCGTCGTGTAGCCGCGAAGTTCAATCTTCGGAAGGTAAAAAATTAAATTATCATTTATAAATCATTAGTAAAAATATTTTTAACGATGGAATATTTTTGTAAGATTGTAAGGATTATTTTCTTATTCAGTTTATCACTTAAGATTGATAAAATTTTTTGATAATGCTTTCGACACGTGGTGTACAGTATTCTGTACATTAGGACTAACATCCTTCTATGATTGGATGAATGTTGTTGTTGTTGTTTGGCTTTGTAAGCAAAGAGAAAAAGTCGTATTTTAAGAAAATGCATTTCAAATTTAAATCTTTTGAACGCTTTTTCAACTTCGAAGTTCTAATCTTCTCTTTTTAAATATTTTCCATAGGTTCTGAAAAATATGTTTTCACATCAAATATTTTTTATAAAAAGAGGAAAGAGAAGACAGTTTCTCAAATAATAAATTCAATGACGTCATTTAATCCAGATGTCTCTGAATATGAAACATCCGATGAAGAAACTGAGCTGCAAGATGAAACGTACCAACCAGTTTCAGATAATGAAAGCTCTAGTGAAGAAGAGGAAGATGAAGGGGTGAGAAGCGTCTCCACATGGAAAAGAAATGACGAATTTTCTTTTGTCAGAGAAAAGCGAGATCAACCTTTGTATTCCTCTGACAGACATTCAGTACAAACACCAATAGACTATTTTGAAAAATATATTAATGAAGAAATCTACTGTAAACTAGCAGACAGTTCAAACATTATGTTTCAATATCGAAAGCATAAGGTACTAAATTCGTCTCCGGCAGAAATGAAGAAATTTGTAGGGATGAATCTTGTAATGAGTGTATTAAAATATCCCTGGATACGTATGTATTGGGCAGCAAAAACAAGAGTGCCAGTAATAGCAAACTCTATGACAAGAGATAGATTTTTCAATTTGAGAAGTAATCTCAAAATTGTAAATGATTTGGATGTAGAAGACAGCACTAAAAAAGAAGATTTATTTTGGAAAATAAGACCTCTCCTACACACTGTGAGAAATGCTTGCCTTGAACTTTCTAGGCCAGCAGAAGTTAGTATTGATGAACAGATCATTCCGTTTACAGGAGTCTTTTCGTTAAAAAGATATATTCCTCGAAAACCTACACCAGAAGGAATCCTTAATTACATAGTAGCAAAGCCAAATGGTTTGGTTTTGGATTTTATGCTGTACGAAGGAAAAGAAAAGCTACAAAAAAAAGTAGAATGCCTTGAACTTCCCAAAAATTTAAATCAAGGAGAATTAGTAGTTCTCTCTCTTTCTGTCTCACTTCTTGAACATAGCACCATCTATTGTGATCGATTTTTCACAACAGTGAGATTGATTGATCTTCTACTATTAAAGAAACTCTACTGTACTGGAACTATCATGAAAAACAGGATTGACAAAAATTGCAAATTAAAATCTGATAAAGAAATGCAGCAGCAAGGTAGAGGATCTTCATGCTTATTTGTTCGGAAAGACAAAGAAATAGCAGTAGTTCAGTGGCAAGATAACAAATCAATCCTGCTGGCATCTAGCACTGATACTGTGCAACCAACAAATATTTGTAAAAGATGGGCTAAAAAAGAGAGACGATACATTGATGTAGTAATGCCTGCAGCTGTTTCAGCTTACAATAGATCTATGGGAGGTGTGGATCTCGTAGATAGACAAATTGCCTATTACAGAATTGGAGCAAAAACAACAAAATGGACAGTAAGACTCATGATGCATTTTTTTGATCTTGCTGCAACAAATGCCTGGATTACATACCGATCGGAAGCAGAAGATTTACAAACTCCCAAAAAAGATGTAATGAAATTCTTGGAATTTAAACTTAGGCTTGCTGAACAGCTGATTTATTCAGCAGATATATCAACAACAGAAACATCAAATGATGAAATAGATGAAGATGTTCCTGCAAGCAAACGAAAATGTCCTACGCCAATTCCAGCAGTTCAAGAACGAAAGAAGAAAGCTTCTCATATGCCGGAGGTAGTGGATGTCAAAACCTTCCAGAGGTGTAGGTTTGAAGGATGTAAGGAGAGGAGCCAAATAAGGTGTATTAAATGCAAAGTGTTTCTGTGCTTAAATAAAAAGAGAAACTGCTACAAAAGGTTTCATGAATAGAGAACTAGAACTAAAAAGTAATTTCATGAATAGTAAAGTGCTCAGAACAACCGTAAAAAAGATTTTTTTTACATAATTATCTTAATTTTTATTATAATATATCTTATTGTATTCACAAAAATATTTATATTTGATATCTATTTTTAATTAAAAAAATTTTCTTTAAAATTCTCTCGTTTCTTTTTCTTATCATGACGTACCTTTTGAATCCCCAAGTACAGTATGCTGTACACAAAAAATTACGTAATCTAGTCATCAGAATTTTAAAAAATTAATAAATTTATACTATACTTATTCTAAATACATAAAAATTACCAATGAATCACAATCTGCTCGAAAAGATAGCTTTTGGGTCTCAAGAGGATATAGACATAGCTGTAATAACAAAGACAAAAAAGAAAAACAGAGGATCATTAATGTTTAGAGACTATATTATGATTTATTCTGGTGTTAATGAATGATGTTAATGATTTCCAATATGGATCAAAAATGTTTGGAAAAATAAAATTTTAGACTATCAGTGGATATCAGATAGAATTATAATGATCAGGATAAAAATTATGAACAAAATTTTTAACATTTTGTGAATATATGCTCCAATACAGGGTAAAGATAAAGAAACTGAAGAATTTTATGAAAATTTACAAAGTTGTCTTGACAAAATAAATAAAGATGAAGCAATAATTTTGATTGGAGATTTTAATGCCAGAGTAGGCAATCAACCAATTACAAAATGTACAGGAACAGAAGGAGAACCAACAAGTAAATATAATGGAGAAATGTTAAAAGATTTCTGTGTTTTCAATAATTTAGAAAATCAGTAATACTTTCTTCAAACAAAAAGAGATACATAAATATACATGGGAAGCTAGAGGAGTTCAGTCTATAATAGATTATATTATTATAAATGAAAAACTTAATAATAATATTAAAGATACGAGAGTATATCGTGGAAGTGAAATAGATAGTGATCATATGTTGGTGAAAAGCAGATTTGAAATTAAATACAAATCCATTTATAAAAAGAAAACAGAAAATAAGATAATTTCTAAGAAATTACCTCCTTGAACAAGAAAGTATTAGAAATTTATACAGAAACAGATTGAAAGACAAGATAACAGAATCTACAAACAACATAGAAATAGATTGGAAAAACATCAAAGAAGGAGTATTATATGCAGCAGAGGAAAGTTTAGGTTACAAATCACATAAAAACAAGAAATGGATTAGAACTTGGAACGAAGATCTTCAGGAAAAGATTGGAAAAAAAAGCAAGCTTTTAAAATTTATCTACAAAATAAAAACACAAACAATTATATAGAATATAAAAAATTGCGAGCGGAAGTTGGGAAAATATCAAGAAAAACACGTTGAGAAGATTGGGATAAATTTATTAAATCTTTAGAACATGACATCACAGGGCCCCAAAGAATAGGCTTCAAAATCTTCAGACAACTAGAATGTACAGAAAATGATAAATTAAGAATGAATTTAATATGTGAAGAAGAATGGAAAAAACATTACAAGACACTCTGGAATGAAGAAGATCAAGTAGAAGTTGAGAATGATTTCCAAATTTCAGTAATACAACGGAAGGTTCAGATGGAATAATTAAGGATGAATTAGAAAATGCCTTAAAAAACTCAAAGAACAGGAAAAGTCCGGGATCAGATGGAATATATATAGAATTGTTTAAATATGGAGATGAAAAATTAAAAGAAAAATTGCTTAATCTTTTGAATGAGATTTGGAAAAAACAAAAAATACCAACAGAATGGGAAACTGGAATAGTAATAAGTATACATAAAAAAGGACCAATGGATAATTGTCAACATTATAGAGGAATAACATTACTACAGACATCATATAAATTATTCACGAACATTATAAAAAATAAATTAACCCATTTTACAGATATTTATTTAGAAGAAGAACAGTGTAGATTTAGGAAAGGAAGAGATGCTACAGATGCAATATTTACACTACAACAACTACTTGAAAAAAGAAGTGAATTTAATTTTCCAACGTACCTACTTTTCATTGATTACGAAAAAGCTTATGATAATCTAACAGAGATTTACTGTGGAAAATTATGGAAGAAGATAAAATTCCGACGAAATTAATTGATGTAATTAGAAGTATATATAGAGAAACAAAAATTAATATCAAATTTATGAATGGAAAATATCAGATCCATTAGCTATAAATAAAGGAGTGAGACAAGGATGTGGACTTTCCCCAATACTTTTCAACATATATATAAATAGAATTCTAAAAGAATGGAAATCAATATATAAAAATGGTTTCCAGATCACAAAAGAAAAAAAAATTGAAGACATTACTGTATGCTGACGATCGAGTTTTGATAGCAAATTCAGATGATGAACTTCAAATTGGAGCAAATCATCTAAATACCATCTCAAAAAAATATAAAATGAAAATTTCGGAATTAAAAACAAAATCTATGGCAATGTGTAGAAAACAAATACAAAGAGTAAAAATTGTAATTAATGGGAAAATAATAGGACAAGTATCAGAGTTTAAATATTTGGGAAACATAATTTCATCTTATAACGATGAGGCAAACCTGATATCAAACGTACAGACATACAACAGAATGAATGGAATAATTTGAAGAAGATTTGGAAAGCAAATGGCGAAAGAAACACTACTAAGATTACATAACATTACAGCCAAAGCAGCAATTAAATATGGGAATGAAACCTGGATATTGAAACAAAGAAACAAACAAAGATTGGAAACTGCACAAATGACATTTCCAAGACCTTTATTAGGATTTACACGTTTCGAAAAAAAGAAAAATGATGATATCAGAATACAATTTAAAACTCCAAATATAATTCAAGAAATTCAAAATTATCAAAAAAATTGGCTTAACCATGTAGAAAGAATGTCCAACGATAAGATTCCAAATTTAATTTTGAGATATAAACCCAAAGGAAAAAGAGACCGAGGTCGTTCAAGAACAAGATGGAGTGACCAAAATCATCTTCAGAGTTTAGGAACAGACAAACATGTCTAAACCTTAAATGTTCAAGACAAGACATATATTAAAAAGGAATATAACTTAATACCAACAGGACTTTAGGATACCAATCGCTTACATTGAGCGAAGATATATCAGAGAAAATGATTGTTTCGTGGAAATACTATGGCAAGCTTTTCGATTGTGTCTTTCTAATATTTTTGGAATGCGATAATTCATATGCAAGTGCTATTGTTATTTATGTCGTCATAAAAATGAGAAATAGAGAAAAATCTAGAAAAATCAAATGATGATAAAGAAATTACTAGCTAGAAGTAACTGTAGGAAATTACTACGTAAGGACAAGAATTTTTAATTTTGAAACAAGAATTGAAATGAAGCACATAGTTCCTTAAAAGCTAATTAATCCAAAGGAATAAGATCAAAGGAATACATAAAAATAGGGATTATTGATAATTTCCTACTAAAAGATTAATAAATAAAGAGGAAAATATTAAGAAAAGTTGTCATCAGGAAAAGGATAAGTTGGTCATGCTCACTAATCGCTCTGGGTCATAGCGAAGCTTCTGTGGGATCACGCTGGACTCGATGGTTGCGTGAAGGCACTCATTCACGTCACTGATCGACCCAGTCAGTATTAATGGTAGAGAAATCAGTTTGCTGTGATGCAAGCCCTAACTATTCCGACAGCTAAAACCCATCATTTTGGGTATACGGGTCAGAAATTTGTCTAGAGCTTCAGTCTCCAGAATCCACAGAGATAACTGGTTGTTTACAGCAACGGTATCTGCCTGCAGCATTGTTAGAGGAATTGCAACCACTGGGCTTCATCACCGTTGTCTTTTATGAGGCCTGCTTTTAATAATCGAGCACAAGAGGCCCAAAACATGGCCTTCTCTCCAGTGATTTCGCATTAGTGATGATTCTCGCCTCGGCTTTGCAGCAGATGATCAGCGCAGTTTCACATAGAGTAGAACTGGTCAGTATTCAAATCTAGTTGCTTGTAATGATAAGGGAGTTATTTCTTAAGACACCAGATCTCCTATCACAGAGATTCAAGGAACTTTAAATGCACAGCGATTTTCGTGCAGGAGATCCTACAACCCGTTGTTTTATCTTCTGTTTCAGCCTGCAAGGATCAATTTTCCAACAGGATATTACACGTCCGTACACTTCCTAGATACAATTTAAACCCCTCTTTGGACCTCACCCAGACCCTTTCGCTAAATATAATATCTGGGAAATGCTAGAAGTCAACTGCTTCATCATCGAACATCCGGCATATGGAATAGCAGTGGCAGCCAAATTGGTATAAAATCACTTGAGACAGCAACACGACATTTTTCACTCCATGCCAGATCGTATGTCCACATGAATAGCAGCCAGAGGCGGCTCAAGGTAGAGCTAATAATATAACAACGATGCTTCTTTTTTTCAATCAAAATATTTCTGATATTTGAAAGAACTCGAACCTCTTCATCCAAATGGTACTTAGAAAATTTCATTCACTTTGGACTCTTCCTTTCTGGTGCTCTGATGTTTTTTTGACACAGAGGGTATTATATTTCTCTTTCTTGAGTTCTTCTTTCATAATTTCTACAATTTTTTTTCCTTTTTTTTTCTTTATTTCCCCTGCATCAAGTCTTCAACATATTTATATATGGTTTCGCAGATCGATAACATTTGTTTCTTACCAAGAAATTCTTCATTAAATAAGCTTCAAAAAAGACTAAATAAGCTTTTTTTAATTGAATGTAAACGTCTCGAGATAATCGAGGTTTTCTGCAGCTGGAAGATGATCGAAAAGATGATCGAAAAGAGGTGATCACAAAAGAAAAATCTTGAAAACATGAAGATGAAAATTGGCCTCGACTGATGTTCTTTTAGCACTTTTGTTTGGAACTGACGAGTATTTAAAATCAAACACTATTTTATTTGACTCTTAATTTATTTAGCTAAAAAAAAAAAGCTGATTGCAATAACTGAATCCAAGGCATGCACAGTAGTCCAGATGAAAGGAAACTTTTTAAACACTGCAGCCAATTTTCTTCCCAAGTAAATCTATTTTATTTTCATAATTTAAACACGAGGCTGTAACTTAATGTCTCTGAATGTATTGTTTAGAATAAGGAGGGTAACCAAAGGGGTGGTAAATGATGTTATTTCTTAGAATTATTACAACTTCTTGTAGAATTAGAAATCAACTTGAGCGTTATTGAGTTTGAGTTTCTTTTTTCATAGTTATTTTCATAAAACTTGTGGTATTAAAAACAAAAGCAAGTTTTGCTTCTTTTCTGCGTTTAAACGAGTTTTGCATGAATTATAACAAGTACAAATGATTTAATGTTTCTACTCATCTTTACAAATAAGACAGCAAATAAGATACTGTATTAAGTTCCTGCATGATGTGAACAGCAGCAGAGAAAAAAAAACCATCTGATAGACTTTCTCATTGTAAGAACAATCATCTCTCTTGGAAATCAAGCAGCGCGGGGTCTTGTTTTGTTTATCTTTCTTGAAAGATATTATATATCTTTGTATATCTTTCTTGAAAGATAATGTATATCTTTGTATATGTTTCTTGAGTTGTATATTTTTATCACTGTCCTCGATAAGAACCTACTGCGGAAACGTTCGACTGTTCTCCAGGCTCTTTCATTTGGTCTGGAGCTGGACGGAGAAACCCATTAAGTCTACTTTATCTTATATCTGTAGTACCCTATGCCCGCCAAGATCTACCATGTACTGGCTAGACCAGCCAGAGTAATATATTCTTGCCGACTGATAAAATGTCCTAAGAGGCATAAAAAAAGAGAAACAAGATCATAAAATAATATCGAGAGCCTCGTCACGAATGAGCTCACTGGAGAATACTTCTTGTGAGAGACGTCATGCTCCTACTTTTATCCAAGTCGGATTCTTCAATCTCGACTGAGCAGCAGCCAATGGCGTAGAGTATACTCCGCCTTCTGAAATGTCCCAAACAGACACCAAGAAACAAGGACAGTGATTCTGAATAAATTGCAATTAATGTAAAAATTGCACTTTTTCATCATTTCATTTTGTTCGACTTTTTTCCACTTTTAAATAAAAATAAAAAGGCTTTTATAGCTAACTCGCCTTATTATTTATTTCGACACCTTTCTAGATCGTAAATATCAACATTCAGAGGAAATTTAAAGAAAAATGGGTTTTGGTCAGTTTTTGATGCTTCTCGACCATGTGCCACGGTCCAAATGGTTTGACCCTCCAAGCGCAATCGTCTCAACACCAGTTTGAGGCACAGCAAGGAGCAAGCGCACCCGAGGCAAGAATTGCTTTTTATAATTTTCTGTAAGCAATGATCGAATAAGTTGTTATTATGAAAATAATCTATATAATGTTAGCTTATGTAGATTTTTTTTTTATCTCTGAATCGCCTGTCAAGACAAATAATAATGTTTTCTATGTGGGAACACTTTTCAATCATCCCTTCGGGAAGCAGAAAACCTTGATTACCTTCTATAACCTCCCAAAATACTGACCTTTCCTCCTGGATCACCCCAGATATAAATTTAAAATTTTCTTAATTAAACCGGGTCATTCTTAATTCGTAGTAGAAACTTTAATGGGTGGTAAGGCACACAAAGCAAACATTTTTTATCAAACAATGTATGTCTGCAAGTGACGCGTTTACATTCTAGACAGAATGAGGTACTTCCCAATACAAGCACCAGAGCTGTTGCACTTAGCGTAGATGTGAGCCAAACCACCGAATGGAGAATTTTGCACCAGGAGCAATTACACCCATTCCATTTACAGAGAATTCACGCATTGAAAACTGAGGTTTATCCTCGGCACATTGATTTCTGCTGCTGGTTTATGGAGCAACATGTACTTTATTTTCCAGTACATGTGCTCTTCACAGATGAATCATTGTTTACAAGTGAGAGAGTGTTTAATGTGCACAAAGCTCATTATGAGCAAACGCAAATCCACACGCTACATGGCCACATGCTTACTTGTAACGAATCTCTAGAAATCTTTGGCTGGATAGCGTCAACTAAAGCCCTGTATTACCAAAGTAGCGACTGCTTTTTCCCAAGGATTTGCCGACAAAGGTGCTCTGCTGTTGGTCAGCGTAAGAACACGTGACCAGAAACCACCATTTTGGAGTCACGCTACTTAGTACGCTGTATACAGTTATGTGTACATCTGTTCTCTATTTCTTCAAAGTTTGGAAAATATTAAAATAGCAGAACTTTTCTGTGCATTTAATTGTTACAATGGCGCTTCGTTATTGATTTCGTTACTTAGAATCGCACAACGCCATCAGATTCGGTTCCAACGAATTTCAAGAAATTTCTCCAACACAAATAATAAATTAAAAGCATGCAATAAATTACAAAGTTGTCTTGTCTTGTCTTGAACATCTTAGGTATAGACAATGATTGTCTGTTCCTAGCTCTGAAGATGATTTTGGTCTTTCCATCGTAGTTTTGGTCGTCCTCTGTCTCTTTTTCCTTTTGGCTGATATTTCAAAATCAAATTTGGAATCTTGTCGTTAGATAGCCTTTTTACATGGTTAAGCCAATTTTTTTGGTAATTTTGAATTTCTTGAATTAAACTTGGAGTTTTAAGTTGAGCTCGAATATCATAACTTTTCTTTTTGTCGAGACGTGTAAATCCTAATAAAGGTCTCAGATATTTCATTTGTGCAGTTTCCAATCTTTGTTTGTTTCTTTGTTTTAGTATCCAGGTTTCACTCCCGTATTTAATTTCTGCTTTGGCTTTAATATTATGTAATCTTAGTAGTGTTTCTTTCGTCATTTGTTTTCCAAATCTTCTTCTAATTATTCCATTCATTCTGTTGTATGTCTGTATGTTTGATATCAGGCTTGCCTCATCGTTATAACATGAAATTATGTTTCCTAAATATTTAAACTCTGATACTTGTTCTATTATTTTTCCATTAATTACAATTTTCACTCTTTGTATTTGTTTTCCACACATTGCCATGGATTTTGTTGTTAATTCCGAAATTTTCATTTTATAATTTTTTGAGATAGTATTTAAATGATTTGCTCCAATTTGAAGTTCATCTTCTGAATTTGCTATCAAAACTTGATCGTCAGCATATAGTAATGTCTTCAATTTTTTATCTTTTGTGATCTGGATTTCATTTTTATATATTGATTTCCATTCTTTTAGAATTCTATTTATATATATGTTGAAAAGTATTGGGGAAAGTCCACATCCTTGATTCACTCCTTTATTTATAGTTAAAGGTTCTGATATTTTCCCGTTCATGAATTTTATATTAATTTTTGTTTCTCTAAATAAACTTCTAATTACATCAATTAATTTCTTCGGAATTTTATCTTCTTCCATAATTTTCCACAGTAAATTTCTGTTTAGGTTGTCATAAGCCTTCTCGTAATCAATGAAAAGTAGATATGTTGGCAAATTAAACTCTCTTCTTTTTTCAAGTAATTGCTGCAATGTGAATAAGTAGCATCTGTATATCCTCTTCCTTTCCTAAATCCACGCTGTTCTTCTTCTAAATAAATATCTATAGCCTGTAACATATAGAAGACAAATGGGGACCACTACCTACAGAGCAGATTTCGGGTCCCCAGCGGACACAACACACAGAAGAAGACGAAAGAAACAACCATGCCACGACCGGGATTCGAACCCAGGTACTGGCGCATTGGACGCCACGGCTGGCCGCCGCCGAGACCGCACGACCACGCCAGCACGGCTCTAAATAAGTATCTGTAAACTGGGTTAATTTATTTTTTATAATGTTCGTAAATAATTTGTATGTTGTCTGTAGTAATGTTATTCCTCTATAATTTTGACAATTTTTTTTTATGTATACTAATTACTATTCCAGTTTCCCATTCCGTTGGTATTTGTTGTTTTTTCCAGATCTCATTAAAAAGATTGAGTAATTTTTCTTTTAATTTTTCATCTCCATATTTAAATAATTCTATATATATCCCATCTGATCCCGGACTTTTCCTGTTCTTTGAGTTTTTTAAGGCATTTTCTAATTCATCCATTGTAATTCCATCTGAGCTTTCCGTTGTATTATCAAATTTCTGAAAATCATTCTCAACTTCTACTTGATCTTCTTCATTCCACAGTGACTTGTAATGTTTTTCCATTCTTCTTCTGGTATTAAATTCATTCTTAATTTATCATTTTCTGTACATTGTAGTTGTCTGAAAATTTTGAAGCCTATTCTTTGGGGTCCTGTGATGTCATGTTCTAAAGATTTAACAAATTTATCCCAATCTTCTTTACGTGTTTTCCGTGATAGTTTCCTAACTTCTGCTCGCAATTTTTTATATTCTACATAATTGTTTGTGTTTTTATTTTGTAGATAAATTTTGAAAGCTTGCTTTTTTTTCCAAATCTTTTCCTGTAGATCTTCGTTCCAAGTTCTAATCCATTTCTTGTTTTTATGTGATTTATAGCCTTAACTTTCCTCTGCTGCATGTAATATTCCTTCTTTGATGTTTTTCCAATCTAATTCTATGTTATTTTAATTCAATTTAACGTGTCGTATATGATTATTAAAATTGCCAACCATTGAGACACTTATTTACAGTTAAAAGTTAAAATATTAAAACCCAATAATAAAACGACGTTTCGAAATCTCAGACCTACAGATTTCTTTTTCAAGCTGTTCCCCCCTCTCTACCTTAAAAAACAATCCACCCTGGAGCAGGGTTCGTCATCAAATGAAAATAACATATTGAGGTCACTAAAAGCCACTGTGTCCCTCTGGTGTCGAAGGATGTAATCATTAAACAGGA
>JAFIDM010046397.1:0-91711 GCA_023159025.1 Thereuonema tuberculata
AATGTTAATTTCTCAGAGGAAGCCAACAAAGGATCTGCAGATAATGAAATTTCTGACAACGAAATTGATGATAATTATGAAGATGATTTTGAAGATTATGAGTCGGACTTTGAAAACGATGATGACGAAGAGGAGGAGGAAGATGATGATAATGATCTAGGAGATTCAGATAAAGAATATATTAATTCAAAAATGATAATGGCAGGACTTAGTAAAGATAGTGATGATGGAACCGTAGATCTAAGGACTATAGATAAACCCAGTAAACAATCTGAAAGGGTAATTTCTTTTTTTTTTTTTAACTTTTTCTTTATTTTATTTTTTTCGTTTGGAACAAGGATGCATAAATCCTGAGTATATTGTTCCATATATGATAATTTCTTCATTATTCTTATAATAACATATTGGAAATGAAAATTTTCTGGGTATTAACTGATGGAGGTGAAAGGTACGATGTTTTTTTTATATCCTACATCAGGAATCTGTCATCAGACCAAGTCTGATGTTGATTCCCGATATGGGATACAAAAGGCCTCGTCCCTCTTACTTTCAACAATTGGTTTAATTTCCAGAAATTCATTATTTTCAGTAACTGCATCCAAAGTAACATCAAGACTGACATCAAATTGAAAACTTTAATACCATAACTATCCTTATTGTTTCCTGTAATTATGAATTAGTGAGCACAAGCAAAAATAGGAACTAATCTATTTGCTTTCAGGAGAGTAATTAAGAAAATATTATGTCATCATATTCCTATCTAAAAACAATTGCAGTGGGGTGAATTTATTTGATTTATGATTTTTTTGGTATCAAAGCAAAACAATAATAATTACAGTCATTGAAATAATCTAATAAATTATTATTGTTGTAAGGCAAAATTCTGTTTTTTAATATGTAAGGGTCCTATTAATGAATTCTCAATTGAATTACTGATTCCTTTAAATCAATCATTAGATTGTTTTGACACTTAATTTGTTTTTGAGGAAAAAATATTACTAATTGATTGAATTAATACCATTCTTGATGACTTGTGAAAAGGATTTAAATGCAATCTAATTATAGAATAAACAGTATTAAGTGACATTAATACAGTATACTCTTGATATGTCAAAGTCGAAGGGACGCTAAAAAAATTTTGAGATAGCGAGTTTTCGAGATAACAAGGTCATAACCAAAACAAAAATTCACGTAAAAAAACAAGATACGGAATAATATTCTAAAAATTAGAGTCTTGATAGATGAGGATAAGTATAAATATGTAATGATAGTTGACAATAACTCTAAATACAGCAATGATAATTTTAATTTTTAAAAGTAGTCGAAAGTAATTACATTAAATCGAAAAGAATTAGTAAAATACAATGAACTTACATTGCTAGAATTTCTTAAAAATGCCTCTATTTGCTTCGACACAACTGAACGACGATTTTTCCGGAAAAATTCATTTTTTACTTCGAAAAATATTCGACATAATAAGGTTTTGAGTGAAAACTCTTCGACATAAGAATTAAAATTAACATTAGATGAATATGTAATATAAAGGGGAAAAATAATTTTTCAAGATATCGAAGTTCGAGATATCAAGAGTATACTGTACAATATCAGGATCAAAAAATGATATAGATTTACCAAGAAATTCCAGATTTACTAAAGTATTTCATGTTAAGGCAAGTTTTCAAGTTTAGTATACTTTGATGTCAACTACTGGAAAACAAAAACAAAAAAAAAAAACAACTTTTAGTTTACAGTTTTTATACTTTGCTATTACTGTTTTTGTTTCAGTTCGACATAATTCAATTTTGGAGTGGTTTGTTAACAGTTACATGATCAATTTGTTTCAAAGGTTTTGTTAATATTATACTATTTAGTATTATAAAATATTAATTATAAGATACGTTTTATATTTATTATTTATTTTTAGCAAAACAAATTGTTTCATATGCATATAGTATTTATCTATCAGTTGCAAAAAGTGATCTCTTAAAAAATTGAAATTCGCCTGTTATTTTGAACTAAATAATAAATGAAAAATATGAAGTATTATTTTAAGTATTTATTACCTTAATAACAATTATCCAAAAATAAACAGATTTCGATGAAATGGAAAAATGAAATTAAAGAAAATTAAGGAATTTCCCATTGACAAAAAAACAAAACAAAAACAATTTTTAGTTTACAGTTTTTAAATTTTGCCATTACGTTTTTTTGTTTCAGTTCAACATAATTCAATTTTGGAGTGGTTTGTAAACTAGTTTGCCCGATCAATAAAATAAAGTGTTAGAGAAATAATGTCACAATTATATAATAAGTTAATTAAATAAGGTTTACATGTCCATTTAACTGACTATGTAAATGGTAGAGTTTAAAATAAAGCAATGATATTTTTTCTTAATTTGAGACTAAGGCTAAGATTTACTATTTGCCATCAAACAGTAGATCTTAGCCTTAAAAGCACTGAAATTAAGAAAAATTATCATTACTTTATTTTGGACCAAACCATTTGCATAGAGTCAATTAAATAAAGCTTAACATGTGAGCCTTATTTAATTAACTTACTTGTTAGTATTTAATTATAATATGGCACTCTTTGGTTGCTTGATAGACATCACAATATATATCAGAGGATATACAGTAGAGCCCCGATTATCCGCGGAATTGGGTGGCAAGGGCTTCGCGGAAAACGAAAATCGTGGATAATTCGAAAAAAAGACAAAATGAGATGTAAACACGAAAAAAAATATTTCACCATTAAAAACTACTTTTTATTATACAAAAAAACATAATATATAAAACTTTTAAAATATGTACCGTAAAGCAGAAACCTTTGCTCTACGTTTGCATCCACAAATTCCAAGAAGGCCTATAGGATCACAATGCACAATAAACCTGTCAGTAATTTTCGACCTTCACACTGTAGGGCCTATTGTACTTTCCCTGTTGTTGGCTTGGATTAAAATTTGTTTTGAAGTTTGTAATTAAAAAAAATTTTCGTGGCACTCGCGGATAATCGGGGTTTTACTATATAATAAAAAAGAGGTAGAGTGAGGGATATATGTATTTTGCAAGTAGGCCATCCAATAGATAATTTGAAAATATTTGAGGGAAAAACAAACATAATTAGAGGTTGGTGACATTTTTATCATTTGCTACTGAACAGCAAAGTTCTACCCATTTTTAGTAATGAAATGTTCCCATTGCTTTGTTATAGCAACATCACATTAAAGCAATTTCTTAGTAGAGCAGTTGTATTACAATTCCAAAATGTGATTTTTTTTTTTTTTTTTTTGATCTTTCGAAAAGCAAAGCTTGATAATATTATTTAATTATTGCCTTTAATTATAAAATATGAAAATCTTTAATCTTATTCTAAAATTTCTTAAACTGTTTTTTTTTTTTTAATTTATGATAAATCTCCTGGTATTAGTTATTATATTGAAATAGAAAATATTTTTTACTTTATCTTGCAGCGCAATATTGCTGAAGATCTTGAAAAGCAATCAGTATTACAAGCAATGAGAGAAGAAAATATGTCAACTGAAATGCATCAAAGATTAAAACCTTATTATTTACCTATCCAAGGGGATGCTGAAGTAGGAATACTGTTTTTAATTTCATTCAAGTTTTATTTAATATAATCTTGACTTTTTAAATTTTTGTAAGATTAACTTTTTACTAAATGAGAAATTTTAGTTTATAGTTGAAGGAGAATTTTAATAATCTTTCTTTCACTTTCAAACTGTTTCATTCTTTGTATGCACATTTATATTTTTTCAGGGTGCTGAAAGTGCAGATTCTGGTATTGACACCATAGCTTCTCCTGTTCGCAAACCTTCTGGACTAAGTACTAGTCATAGCTTCATTAATTTCGCTTCTGCAAAACAAAGGCAAATTTCTAAGAAAGCTCTTAGTAAAACATTGTAAGTTTATTGTTTCTGTTACTACTATTACTGACTCACTTAATAATACTGATTGTCACGGTGTGGAGTGTTCGTGACATGTTTTAAGCATTTAATTTTTAATTTGTGAAAAGACACAGATATATGTGTGTGTTTTATATTACTCTGTTAATTTGGCCAATAATTTTAATAAGTGAGCATATTATTTTTGTATAATGTTATAGTGATATATTTCCTATTTCATTTTAACCTAGGGTTTATTTGAAAATTTTTTATATTATTGATTTTATGGGCATTTGAGTAAAACTTCATTGTAATTGGTTTAATTAATAACAGCTGTGTCAGCGAGTTGAATTTCTAACTTCACTCCCGGGGAAGGCGAGCCACTGATGGAACAGGATTGTGTTTGATTTCACATGGTGTGTTTTATAAGTACTCATTGGTTAGTGATAATTACACAGAGATTTTTGGCGGGAAATGGACATGAGAAAAACCGTTGGGAGTGCGAAGTAGTGTTCGAACCGAAGCCGTGGGAGGTGGTTGGGAGTCTCCGCGCTCGCGGGCAACCCGCCCGGGGGAGTGGAATACCTCTCAGCTGGGGAGGAGAGTTCGAACCGAAGCCACAGGAGGTGGTTGGGAGTCTCTGCGCTCTCGGGCAACCCGCCCGGGGGAGTGGAGTACCTCTCGGCCGTGGAACAGAGTACGAATAGAAGCCAGAGAAGCAGGTTGGGAGTCTCTGCGCTCTCAGGCATTCGCCCGGGAGGGTGAAACCACATTCAGCCGAGTAGTGTTCGATTGGAGGCCGAAGGCAGAAGAGCTTAGCACGGCGAGACAACGGGAGGACAGCGAAGTGTGTCGGCGGGACTAACACATGGTTCGACGAAGCTTAACGGAATATATGGGGAAACGGAAGCTGACTCAATGGCGGACAGTGACCCAATAAGAAAGACAACACGCAGTGCATTTTCTTTATGACTACAGTAGATTTTGGCATAGCAAGTTCTGGAGTGCAATTAACTGTACAAATCGGGATTAATCGGATGAAGAAAATCCAACCCGAGCTCTGCTGGATGGGGAGCAAGTTCTTCGCCAGGCGAGAATACTGCATGGGGTCCGAGGACCTGACCATCTCTGTTTTCGGGAACTTTGCATGCGAAATTATGTCTCATCGTGGAAATGTACATCGAAGTAAAGATAGACACCCACAAATACAGAATATAAGGAAGGATGTGTAAGTGTGAAATACGTCGAATCTGTGTGGGAAAAACCACGCCAGACTTTTGTGCACATTCATGCCTTGTTTTCCCGACGGAGTGATAAATGCTAAGTTAAGAAGGTGAAAAGCATATTAAGTGAAATCAAGATTGTGTAAGTAATTTACTTTGTGTAAATTCTTCGAGTTGACTTTTGAAAAGTAAAATTGAAGGAAAGACATTTTAGTTGAAAGTAACAATTTGTGTTAATGATTAAGACATTGAACTTTAGTTTAAATTGGAATGTAAAACGAAGAAAGAAATTTTGTTACTCTAATGAGAAAAATTATTATCATTTTGTATTACAATGGAGATACAAAATTATTATTTGTAAGATGTGGTTATAAGAAGGATTACTCATTTTATGTGTTTGGATTTAGTTTGGGGTGCACCATAGGGATTAAGGGGATGGGGTTAAGATTTAATCTAAAGGGGAAGGGAATTCTATTTTGAAGGTTATCATTTGTTATTTTATTTCAATGTGTGTTTGAATTAATAAAATATATATTGTTTTTTAAAAACAAACTTTAATAGAAAGCAAGTTTAACGTTTAACTTTAATAGAAAGCAATTATCAAACTTTAATACTTTGTTTAATTTCATTATATATTTAAGATATTCATATTAAAAGATCACAAGTAGGATTATCGATAATAGTATTTTTGAGTAAGAATTAAAATATGATTTGGTAGATTACCCTTTATTTTTATAGTTATCAGTGTTGGCGGGTTCTATTGAAGGGTGTCGGTCATTCTACTCTATGGGCCCAGCAGAGTGACGTCGACATGCCCAGAACTACGATGATAGACCGCCGCACATGATTTTACCATATTAGTTTAGTTTAGCTATTATTAATTTTAGTTATTGTTAGTTTAGTTTAGCTAAAGTTAATTTTCAGTTTATCTTTATTTTTTTATTTAGTTTTACGTAACGTCAGAGATTATTTGTTACAAGGTGATATCAGAGCTGTGGTTTTTTTTATATTTTTGTTTTGTTTATCGACACTATAGTAAGCGTTGAGGAATCTTAACGTGTCAAAGTGGTAGCATTTCGCGTGGTTATTTATTTTTATTTTTTTTTCTTTACGTAACATTAGAGACCAAGCCCATTTTATTTTCGTTACAAAGTGGTAGCAGAGGCATTGGCTTAATCTGAATTTTGTTTTTTTTATTTATTTTTTATTGTCCTTGAAAGTACCCCAACTTTCAATGTCACATGATTCACTTGAATTTTGTTTGAAATTTATGGGTATTTTATTGTTTCTGAGGAACAAGTCCTCTGTTCAGTCATTCCTTGATTAAAATGTAAAAACCGAAACAAAAAAGAAACTGTTGTTGTTGTTGTTGTTGTTGCAATGGCTTTAACTGATTCACACCATCTTTAATCTTGCTTCCAAATAAGAGTCCAAGAAAATCTTTCTTCTCTGCTTCTGCTTATCAAATTTATTGCAGATGGTCTTTGTTCATCTTAGAATAAGGACAATCAAAAATGGTATATTTATCGGAATCCAAAATCATGTCCTATTGACAGATGGAAAATTGCTACTGATGTCTTTCTTTGGAGATCTTTAATCTCTTTAAATAAGTTTGATATATTTTAATATGGTTTGTCTTTTAGGTTTTTTTCGTATTGTTCATGAATTAAATTTGTGAAACTTTTTTCAATGATTTAATTTTCCTTCTGAAGAGATCATTCTCTTAGGTTTTTGTTGTATATGTGTTCTTTTTTTTTGCTGATCTATCAGCCGCTTCGTTACCTCCAAGAACCCTGTGTGAAGGTATCCACACAGGGGTGTATGGATAAATAAGTTTTCTATATTATTTTTGACAATTTACAACAAAAAAGAAACTAGATTAATACTTTCAGACCTTAATTATTTTATTCCTTTTTAAAATTAATTCGATAAAGAGCTTCTCTTTAAATCATTTATTCCATAAAATTTCTGGTTCTTTTTGGCTTCTGAAAGATGCCTTATATCCCCGGTTTGTCTGTCTGTGGACACATATCCCACAATGCTTCTCAACGGCTTCTGTTAGCTCAGTTCTAGGTGGCCTATTAGTTCAGTTGGTAAGAGCGTCGTGCTAATAATGCGAAGGTTGTGGGTTCGATCCCCTCATGGGCATTTTTTTTTTTCATTATTTTTTCTTCATTTTTTCCTCCCTATTTTAAATCTTTTCCCAGTTTCTCAACTTAAGTTTTTTTTTAAATCATTATTAAGAATTCAGTGTATTAACAAGGTTTAATTAAGAATGACGATTATTCCATATAAATAGGGGTGGGTAAGATAGCTTGGGGTCGCAAACACACTCACACGAGCATTTTCTAGACCACCCGGTGCAGTCTATTCTAAAGTAAAGGTGACTCAGAAGCCGTTGCAAAGCACTGTGACTGGTTTACTAATCACTATCCCTACCTTGTTATTTATTTATTTATTTATTTATTTATTTATTTATTTATTTATTTATTTATTTATTTATTTATTTATTTATTTATTTATTCGTTTTTCTTATTTTTATTCCACAGAATTCGGAAAATAGGATTACTGGACAGTAATAGGATTGCTTTGAATATAATGTCCTATGATATATTTGATCTGCCTTCTATTGATTATGAAACTTATATTAAAAGTTTTGGAAAATCCAATACACAACAGGTAAATCAAATACCAGATTTGCATCAATTTATTAGCTTAGATAAACTAAAATGAAATTGCAAATTAATAATAAAATATGAAATTTAATGGTAATTAAATATTAGTTAACTATATCATTCAAATTGGTACAACAACTTCATATATCATGATTTAATACCTTACTTTGTGGGCTGTTTATACATAAACTTGTCATGTTTGGTTATTGTTCTAATTTTAATGATTACTGTCCTTCCAAATTGTTCAAATTATAATGAAAAAATACTATTTATTTAATTTCTAAATGCTCCATCACATTTTGCTATGTAAGATAAGGCAATTGAATTAATTCTGCAAAACCATAAAACTCAATTCTTATTTACACATAAATAAGAATATTAATTGAAAATAAGAGTATTAACATATTTGCTGATCAAATAATGTAAAGGAAAAGAATAATAATAATAGACATGATAAACAATGGGTTTTCATGCTTAAAAAGTCATTTAAAGAGCCACACACAACTTGCAAATGTATCTGAAATGAAGTATAATGTTGTTGGGTTGTTTTTTTTTTTTTTTTTTTTTTTTTTTTTACCCAACAATATGTCCATTGTTTAGTCCAATCTTCCAGCTTTAATGGATTGTAGAAAATTTGAAAAATAAAAAAGGAACTTTTGGATTGAGGGGTGGTATTCTACATCTGGTTTTGATCAAGGTCTTAGATGTATATATTGCGACATTCAAAACTACCCAGCATTTTTGTATATGTAAACAAGGATTTCATGTAGCAGAATATTATTTTATTCTTTATAATTTATTTAGGCTTATTGTTACACAAATGAGGATTATCAGCATGAAGAAATTCAGACTGATCCAATAGCAGTCAAAGAAAAATGGACACAGCATCCAGCCCAAGATTATAAGGGGGTTGGAGGTAAAAATTATAAAATTACTAATTTTTAATATTTGAGTATTTCATTTACACTTATGATGCTGAATTCTCTTGAGTTAAAACATTTAATTTCAGTAACTTCTACATTTCTGCTTCAGCATTTGATAGAGTTTTCTATTATATGAATCCTCCATTCTAACAAACTTAAGACTGTTATCTGTTTGATTACGGATAATAAAGACAAACATTGCAAATATTTTTTCTAAGAATTTCTCAGCTTGACATGTTGCTTTCTGAAAAATCAATTTGGATGTTGCAATTTTCATTTTCTTTTACAGTTATGACCATTTCTATTACACCAAACTTTTCTGTTTCTACTAAATGGCTAACCATTCTACTTTGTCAGCTTGTAACAGTCATCTGTTACATTTTTCTAACAATTTGCAACACTTGGTGAAGTTTATCTCTCATGCACTTTCATTCTTGGAATTTTTCATTTTGTGTCTTGTGATTCATTTCTACTGATGCACCATCATCAGATTGTTGTTGCTTCATAGTAATTTCTTTCGTCCAGCTTCATCACTATCGTCCAATTTATAACTATTATCTGACAAATAAAAAAATATTTATGTCCGTGACCTTTGAAAGATAAGTGTTCATTTTCAGCAGTAGAAGTGGCTAATCATTTCCAGTGATCAATAGGTTACATTAGTTATTTGTCACAATTACAAGATTTCTCAATTTCCAATATCTTGTATTTGCATCTTGAGCCAGACCTCATGATGCTCCTTCATTTTCTAAAACACCACCACCATTACCCCATCAGAAGACTTCTAACATTGTTCTTTTTATTCTCAAAGGTTGTGTCCAGTTTTAGTAATTTGACTTATCATATATGCCAACAACTAAATCTACCTAGCCTTTAACTTGAAAATTAAAATCAAGGTATAACATCTGACCCTTTCGTTTTAAAAATAATTTCTTTGTTATTTTTTTTTTTTTTTTGGCAAAATATTTTCTCCTTTTGCAAGTGTTTTTCTATTAAAAAGTTTGTAATTTCACTGATAATTACCATCAGTTTGTTGTCATTACAAAGCAAATGTGGCGGTAAAAAAAAAGATAGAACTTCATGTTAACCTTTACAAACAATTATTTTTTGATCTACAATAAATTCTACAATACCATAAAATTGAAGTAACAGTGAAATATAATTGCCTTTATCAATCTCAAAAGTTCAGTAGAATTTACAAATACCAATGTTTAACCTATTTAACTTAAAGGTCACATTTTATATTCAATATAGAAGCAAACTTTCATTAAAAAAAAAAAAAATATTAGGCTGCAAAAGTCATTTATATATCATACCCTACTTATTATCCCTTTTGTCCCTTCCATTTTGAACCTCTTCCGTTTCTTTCTTACCTAATGTGGACAGTTTCCATTTGCTTTTTAGCATCACTTATAGAAGGAGTAATAGAGGCTACTGAGATTATTGTTTTGTTTTAACTCTATAGATTTTCAGCAATATCAAATGAATACACAGGTTTAATGGAAGAATTTAAAGAATTGTTAATTTACTAATTTTTTTTGTGGCTTAATTGGGTAGTATTGGAATATTTATCATTATTTTAATTTTTTTATTTTATAAAAAAAAAAAAAAAAAAAAAAAAAAAACATAATAGGAGATACTGACGAAATATACGATTCAGATAAGATTGAAGAAATAGTGAAAATGGATGTCCAGAGGCTTTCAAAATTCATCCAAGCAGCAGGCGAGGTAAAAGGAAGAGTATTATTAATTTAACAAAGGGATAAAACCACACGCAAATAACAATCACTGAGCTGCTTTTTCATTTTTGATACCAGAAACTGACTGTCTAGGTAGTAGCAGAAATTCAAAAAGCATTCCTGGTAGCAGAAATTCAAAAAGCAGAGATTTTTATTTGTGTGTTTTTATCCCTTTCTTAATACATATTAATATACATAATTAATTCTTTTAATACACATAAAACTTCCATTAAGATTTATTAATTGTTTATAGAGAAAAAAGTATGACATTCAGTTAGTTATTATTATTATATGTTTCAAACCTTGGGTTTCCCCAGCAAAAACAATATGGCGGGTCAAGGACCAAAGCACACACTGCCAAGTGTAAAGATGTGTGCAAGAATGATTAGGGATGTGGGCTTGTGTCCATAAATTTCCTAACTATGCGTGTAGTGTTGAGTACCACAGCCTTCTGCAGTTGTGCATAAGTGATTTTGTGAAGTCCTAGTGTGCTGAGACTGTGGTGCAATGTGTGAGGCACCAGACCAGTGGCAGACAGAACAATGGGTACAACACGTACTCGATCCTGCCTCCACTGCTTCTGGAGCTCGTGTGCTAGATCAGTGTATTTACTGATCTTGTCTGTGTGAGTTTTCTGCATGTTCTTGCTGATAGGCACTGCAATATCAATTAGATAGGTCTGTTTGTTGACCTTATCAACAAGTGTGATGTCAGGTCTGTTGTGACGTATAGTTTTTCTCCTCCCAGCTTCCATAGAGGAGTGATTCAAGATCTCAAGTCATTTCTTCCCTGACATCTTCATATAGAACTGTGACAGGAATATCAGCTAAGAGGATATGAATCTTTCCTTCTTTACGAAATCACATATATCTACAATTTTTAAGTGCCTCATTACTCCCTTTTCTATAAAGACATCTGCATCACTCAGACTTCTTTACCATCTAGTTATGCTCCAACCTATTCATACTGGTATGCACGGGAACTTTAAGTTTTAATACTTGCTAGATTTAAATGTAAGAGCAAGTTTTCTTTTACATCCTTCATTCCATTTTACTTCTATGTGAAAACCTACTTAATATTTTTATCCCAAAATAAATTGCTGAATAAGAGTAGCATCAAAAATAAGGCTGGAATTGACACTTCACAGTGTCAAGAATTCTTCATGGTCTGTACTTAATAAATAAATATCATTTTGCAGGTTATGTTAGGTCTTTTGGAAGAAGAAAATCGGAGCTTTATTAAGCCTGACAGTTCACAGTCAAGAGCAAATGCATCATTCAGTGATGGTTATGTTAAATTAGGACAACTTCCATTCAGGCGAGGTGATTTTTTTTTTTACTTTTATTTATCTTTTAATAATTAACATATGTCTTTTATTCTTAACATTTTCAAAGGGTTTTGTTTGAAAGAAATGCTTACAGTTACTATTCTCTTAGTCCAGTAATGTTGATTACAGCCCTCAGTTAAATGCATTTTTTTATTCAATTATTAAATAAATATAATTTTAAATGAACCAAAATAAAGTTTTCACTATGTATTTTTATCAATATTTTGATATACATCTGATGACGTTACTGTCTTTAGTATTTTTAACCCATTTTAATTTATAAGTTTGTTTGTTTTTTCTTTCAAATTAAATAATTTTTAACTGTTTATATAGATTGTCCTGTAACATACATCAATTTTGCACCATCAGAATCTCATCTATTGATTACTATCCATGGAACTCCCATAGAAGTTAGTATCATTTATTATATATCATAAGCAATTAAGATCTTTCAGAGGAATTTAAAGGTATCCCAAATTATAAATTGTAGTATGACTTGAGTTAATGATTGCTTTTTGTTGTGATTAATACAGTAATCAACTTTTCTTTATTCACGCTTTGGAAGATAAAAGATGTGGATTATGTTTCATATAATTACTAAGTTCCAGAAACTTAGTCTAAAGAAAGATATATTACTATGGCATTGTGTAAAGTAGTTACCATTAGTATTTTATCAACTTAAATCTGTTAATAAAAATTAATAATAAATCTTATCATTCAAGTGAATTATTGACTTAATTTAGACTTAATATTTTTAGATTGAAAATGAAGTAGATGAGAAGGGGTTGCTCTGTGTATGGAACATTCACCAACCATCCTTTCCACAAAAGTAAGTTTAACAAATTTATTTTGGCTGGTAACAATAGGATCTTGGTTGCCACCTCACAATCAGTGAAATAAGGGTCATTTTAACATCATCGATAAAATTCAGGATTTTTTTAAACCACTTTCACCCCATTCTAAGAGAAATCCAATCAACTGTCTTAAACATGGTTCTTTAAAATATTCAGTAATTAGATTTCAGTTGCAGCAGTTTTGTTTTGTTTTTTATTAAATTTAATAACAATAATTTTGATTGAAAAATTAATATGAAATAATTTTATTAATTTCCTGTAATATAATGTAAATTATTATAAAATTTAAGATTTAAAAATTCATAATTTGTTCTTACTATTTTTTTTTTTTTTCATTTTCCTTAATATCATGGTTATATGGGAAAATTGATTTATAATTTCAACATCAATTTTTGCAGGAAATACAGAATAGGTAACAACCTAATATTATCTCCAAATTTTCAGTGATTTAATCAGTAATATAGAAGAAGGTCGATAGTCTGAGATTTCAGATAATTTGAACAGAGTTTGGTCTCTAGACCTTATTAAGCTGTGCTTTTGCTATTATTTAAATGCTGAAGCATATATAACATGTCTTTTAATGAATTAAACTGTGAAAAACTTGTCATTACAGTTAGGATTTATATTAAGGAAAACATTAAGTAAATTCCTTATAGTACTAAACTCTCCAGAATTTGACGCTTTTGCTTATGACAATGGCTGATACACTAATATATAAATATGCTAAACTGCAGGAAGTAAGAAATTACTTGGCCAGAGATTCTTTTATTGCTGCCAGTATTTCTACGCACGCTATCCATAGTGTAGCCTCTAAACTCCACTCAATCCTAGTTATCAGTATTCTACCTTATTTCCCTTAATTTTCTCATTGCTGAACCTAAAAACTATAGAATTAATTTAGAAAATTTGAAAAAAAAAAACTTTGTGCTTTCCTGAGCACATCTATTTTATGAATCACCACTACACATTAAATTTTTATTAGCTTTTGGATATGCTTGCTTGCATAATAATACTAAATGTTTTGAATTTCAATATATAATTCCTTTAATTTTAATATTTTTTTTACAGAATTTTAATTTGCTCTTCACAACCAACATGTGCCTGCTTTAGTCCAGGAAAAGCCAACTTAGCGTTTGCAGGAATGGTATGTTTTTAAAGCCTAAAGCATTTGTTTAAAAGTAAAACAAAAAAATCTAAATTAAGTCCTATTATCAAGATGTTTCAAATAAACTACAAGCTACATATAATTCATTTGCTTTTTTTAATCACAGTACAACTCTTTCATAAGAGATACAATTATGGTACAAACTTTCTTGAATAACAATAAACTCATACAACATCTAACAATCACAGCCTTTCTTTAACAACAAAATAAATTCATACAACATCTGTGATTGTTAGATATTGTATAAGTTTATTGTTATTCAAGAAAGTTTGTACCATGATTGTTTATGCTTAAAATTCTGTTTTTTAAATGTTAGAGAAAATGTTAGGTTTCTCTACATTTTTCTGTAGTTTTCCGTGAAGAAGATTCCTGCTAAAGGAATTGAAATATTGAGAATTAAATGATGTTGTTAAGGAAGAAGAGGTTATTATGAATTATTTATATTTATAAGAAAGACGAATTTTGGATTTTCATTAGATACAATTATACATAAAATTAGAATATTTAATCATACAATGAAATTCTTATCAAATTGTCTTCTAAAAATATGAATTTATGAATTACAGCAGTATTGTTGCTTACTGAAATTACTCCATATCACAACTTTATGAAATAGAACAATGTGTAGCAGATGCTGATGCTTAAATATTTTTGTTAACTTAGTATTAATTTTATTTATTTAAAAAAAAAGAAGAAGAAGAAAATTAACAGCTCCTTTGATATTTTTTTAAAGTAAAAACCACTTCATTTCCTTGTCATTGACTTTCTTCATTTCAGAAGCTAAGTAGAATGACGCATGATTTTTAAATCTTGGCCTAACTTCTAAATCCATGTCTTACAACATGTTTGTGTAGGTTTCTCTTTTAAATTAAGTAAAGGGGCAACTGACTTTCATTTTTGAGTCTCTGGTGTATTTCAATCATGTCAGTCAGTCACTGATTCATGCAACCTAAAAATCTCTTGTGAAGCTACATATCCATCTTCATCAAACCAAGTCAACAGTCTGGCAAGCCTGAAGTAATTTATAGCCCTTCATATAGGAAGTCCTGTCTAGAGGTGAAGTCAAGAAAATTAGATGATCTTTCATTCCATATTCTTAAACCTAGAATATTCTTCTCTGTTTTGATATATAATCAATGCTTCCAAAGATTTAATGTTTATGTTGTAAATACTTAAAGTGGCCCGTTACAGGCCTATGTGGCCATTGGGGTCGTGAGAGTTAAAGCCAGGCATTCTTGATCAGTAAATACATACTTAATCAAAGTTATTTATCTGAATTATAATGTAACCCAAATTTATTTCGTCTTAGGGTGCATACGCACTATGAAAAATAGTTGCAACGCAATAAAAAAAGCCGCAGAAAGGTCATAAAGATTTCCCCTTCTCCACGCGTGTCTGTGGTTTGCTAATTATGTTTGCAGTGAGAAAGGGATTTTTTAGTCAGAGGTTTCAAGTTGGGACCGGTTCGATTTTTGTTTTCCAATTTTCCCTCCGGCATTATGAGGGGAAAAGTGAAGAGGAAGAATTGCAGTATTATTTTAACCATTATAAGCAAGCCACAGACATGCGTGGAGAAGGGGAAATCTTTATGACCTTTCTGTGGCGTTTTTTATTGCTTTGCAACTATTTTTCTCAGTGCGTACACACCCTTAGCCTACAAATGCACTCGCACTCGCAGTTTTTGCAGCGCAAGAGTCTCCCCTCCAAAGGGAAGGGTTCATTAGAGAACCCTCATATCGCCCGAGGTCTGAAACCACCGCGTCCACACAGAGCGAAATCTATATTTTTTCCACTACAACAAGGGGGTCATCACAATAGGAACAATTATTACATTGCTTGAGGCAGCAATAAAAAAGGAAGATTTTATGACATTGCTGAAAAACTCCAGTAAGTTCGTTGCTAGGCTTAAGGTGATTTACAGAGACTTATAACCTATGGTCAGCATAACGAGTTGTCATTATAGGAAGATTCATTTCAGTTTAATAATTTTATAATTACTTTTTTATTATTATTTATAACAGGTGGATGGCTCAATTGCTCTTTGGGATTTGTCTGAACCTTCCAGTATGCATAAAATGTTATCGACTGAAACAGATGATTATGTTTTAAGATGCCCTACTTATAGCACAGGTAATTGTACTTTGAAGATAAATGTATTAATGTTCTTTTTAAATTATTTTTCTTTGTTATTAAAATCATTTCTAACAAAATTATTTCATAAGATTAATAAATACAATTTGTGCTAAGCTAAGTAAAAAAAAAATGAAATTAGTTTTTTTTTGGTAGAACTGAAAATCTGAAAGAAAATAAGTGTTTTTAGTAGTTAATTTGTTTAAATATTTACTCATGAAATCTTGGAAATTGAATTTCAGTAATAAAAAAAAAAAATTTAAATCATAAAAACAAAACAAGGGCAGTACAATGAATAATAAAATGCCTTTCTGGTTCATTTATGAGAGGGAATCGGGAACGGCCGTTTCGTCCTGCAAGGGACTCATCAGCCAATCCGCTCTCCCGATAAAAGAACTCAGAAAGGCACGAACATAAATGAAAATCATCGCAAAGTAGACAGATGTTCAAAAATGAAACAAAGAAAAAAGAACAATTGCAACACAGAGAAATTTAAAAAATAGTTTGCTCTATCCAATTATAAAATTGCACAACACAAAATATTCGTCCATTAAAAAAAAACAAAAAAATTTAAGTAAGAAACTTTTAACTAATTAGGGAAACAACCACTACTGGTTCAAATGGTGACTGCAAGGAATGGTAATTATTTTTGTGAGGGGGTGTTCTTAGTATCACCTATTAACTTAGCTATTAGTAGAGAAAAAAAGTAATAATTCCTTGCTGAATAACTTTTATTCAACACATTTAGTAATAAAAACTAAACAAGACAAGGCAAATAGAAAGTATGATAAATATAAGCACATAAGACATGCTTTTTTTTTTCCTAAAAATTTGTCTAAAAAAAATGGGTGCATCTTATACACTGATTGCTTATTATTATTTTTTTTTTCAATATAATTTTTTCCCAAAAAATGCCCCTGAAACAGCACATTTTATACATACAATTCTGGCTCACAACAAGGATGTATTGGGTCGGTGCATAATTATCAGGCGTTTTTGTATGCGGGTTTTTTGGTAATAAAAATTGCTGTTTTGTTTACTTTTTTTAATAAAAATAGTATTTTAGTTTCAGGTGATAAAAATGAGTGTCAATAATCATACTCATATTCGTCATATTATGCTTTATTACTTCGAAAAAGGATGGAAAGCAGAGCAGTCATTTCGTGATCTCAACGAACTTTTTGGCGAATGAACAATTAGCGAAAGTCGATGCAGGGAATGGTTTCCCCTTTTCAAATCTGGTGACACTAGCATGGAAGATAAGCCAGAAAGAGGTTGATCATCGGATTTCGACAACCAGGTACTTTTGGCAGCCGTGGAAGAGGACGAAAGCTTGACAACTGGAATGCTGGCCGAAGACTTCAATGTTGACCATTCGACCATCGTTCGTCGTCTCAAAAAGCTCGGAAAGGTATGGAAAGTGGCTAGATGGATCCCTTACAAACTCTCCGACAACAATAAATCGAACATGTCCGAATTTTTACTGATTTGCTGCAACGAAACAAGCAAGCTCCATTTCTGAAGAATCATGTCACTGGGGATGAATCATGGCTTCTCTTGAAAAACGTGAAAAGAAAGAAGGTTTGCGTTTGGCCAGGAATTTCACCAAAAGCAATACCGAAAAACGTGCACTGTAAGAAGGCAATGTGGTGTATTTGGTGGAACAGCTAGTGTCGCCAGATTTGAAATGGGCAAACCATTCCCTGCATCGACTTTCGCTAATTGTTCATTCGCCAAAAAGTTCGTTGAGATCACGAAATGACTGCTCTGCTTTCCATCCTTTTTCGAAGTAATAAAGCATAATATGACTAATATGAGTATGATTATTGACACGCATTTTTAACACATGAAACTAAATACTATTTTAATTAAAAAAAGTAAACAAAACAGCAATTTTTATTACCAAAAAACCCGCCTACAAAAACGCCTGATAATTATGCACCGACCCAATAGTATATTTATCTTGAACCAGAATAATTAAAACTATAAAATTGACAGCTTGATGATACATTTAATTTGCAGGCTTTTTATCTTTTCTTTAATAGTTCTCTGATTCCTTGCAAGGATTAATGAAAATATAAAATACAAATTAGCAAAAATTGAGAGAGTTTTTCACTTTTCTTTGTGACAAAGAAAAAAAAAAAAACCTTTTACTTATAAATTTCATATTAAGGAAATTTACTAGTTTGGCATTCCATGACAGTATTTGTTACCTCATAAAGATCATATAAACCTTACATCCTTTGTGTGTTTTGCTTCAACAGAAGATGTTTTTCTTCTTCACTAACTGACTTGATCAGTTTTTGATTAGAAATAGTTAGTTATGGGGTGAGCGTGGGTGGCAGAGAAGCCGAGCACCACGACCTAAAAGATCTATGTGCTATCCCACGGAAATAAGGACAGACAGAGAGAAAGAATGAGAAAGGATGGCATGAGTAATGCAGGGGAGACGGGAGAACCCCGGGAAAACCTGCCCAGCACGGATCGTCACCATCAACGAAACCAACATGAGAACCGAACCTCGGTACTCAGAGTTGATTAGCAATAAGTCAAATTTACTTAATTAACTATAATTACAGTTACAGTATCCCACTTCCATGCCTATGTTGGCCCTTGCGGTTGTGGGGGTTAAGGCTAATAGTGTTTCATGACCAACAGGACTAAGTTGAGGTTGGGTATTCAGTCCAATGCCCATCCACCTTTAACCCAGAGGCGAACAAAAGCTGGTACCATTCATTGGAGGGCTGGGTGGGCCCTAGGACCTGCTTGGTCTGCCAAAGTCAGGGATAGAAGCCAGCTCCTCTAGACCACAGTCAAGCACTTGACCACTTGGGCAATGATCAATCCTCAAATAAGAAACCCTGTAACCATTTGACAAAGGGCTGGGTGAACCTTAAAGGCCAAATGGAGGAGAAATAACTGTGGAAAAAAAAATCACTGCTGGAAATTGAACCTAGCTCCTCCACTGGGCTACCGAATCCACGGGAGAGAGATAAGGAACTCTTAAAAAAGCTTGGTAAACTTATTATTTTTTATCGTTGTAAATCTATAACAACTTAGTTATTGTTGTACATCTAAACAAACAGTACTCAGAGCTTGATTTCTCTTATGCATAAAGTTTTTACCAACTCACACCACACACCGATTACATTTCATTGAACATTTCTATAGATGTTAAAAAAATACACAAAATTAATATCATGTATAATTATAAATTCAGATTTGTGGAATTCATAGCTAGATTTACTGTAAATAGTTCGATTTTCAATGTCATTCATCAAGATATTATTACATAACAGTTTGTTTGTGTCTCCCAACCACTTTTAGCCACAACAGCAAAAGTTAAACATTTTAAGTTCCATCTTTGCATTGCTAGTAGTGGTCTTTACTATTTTGTCCATATAACACTTGTATTATAACAAATTTATAATAATTTGTAATAATTTATAATAATAATTTACTATCTACTAAAAATTTACAGTATTGGAGAAGACATCACAGCATTTTATAGAATAGCATCTTGATGAATATGGTTCAATTTCTAATTAATAATATATGCTACTCTTGGGGTTTTGTATTCCAGTCAGAAATAATATTTAGATGGTTCATCTTACTTTTGACTCAAAAATCTAACTTTTCCTATTTATTTTCTTACAAATATTACGATACATTCTCATTACTTTTAACAGTTTTCTTATAAATACTGTTTTATTTTCAGCTGAGGTTCTGAAAGATGAAAGTCATCACAGTCCTATCACAGCTATTTCTTCTATTCTCATGGAAGAAGAAGGGCAGCTAGAGTTGTCTGTTTTGAATCCAGCTTTTGGTAATCTTTTATCCTTATTGAAGTTTATTGTGTTAATTTGCTTGAAAATAACTGATTTGTAAGTCTTAGAAGCTTTACATTTTAATGCAACAATGAAAATAATCCTCTGAAGCAACACTTACCATTTGTAACTCACTTTTCTCATTTTTCCTGCTTTTTAATTTTAACACCATTTTACAGTGATTCTATACAGAAAGCATGATTTGTTATTATTTGTTCATATAAGCTAAAATCATTGCTCTTATATCCTTTTCATGAGATACGATAAATCACATTACCATCAGTTGTCAATAATTCAGTATGGCTATTAATTTACAGTACTGAAAATGCAATCCATGTTGTGATATTAACCCACCCCACCCTTAAAAGTGTCATGTTATATATAACATATGTTATATTCCACATGCACTACTCAGTTTTTTTTAACAGTATTAGTAATATTGTCCACTGAGAAAAAGGTCTTTTAGTGGAGCATTATTTCCATTCACATGGAAGAGCAAGACAAAATGCTCCAAGTTTACTGTTTGTGTGTGAGCAGTTTCCAGAACTTTTCAGTGGATAAGCACCCAGTACTTCTGTTGTACTGTTGTAGCTAAGTTATGAAGCACTGGAAGTGTGTTTACTGTTTGTGTGTGAGCAGTTTACAAAACAATTTGGTGGCCAAGCACCTAATACTTCTGTTATACTGAGTGTGTAGCCAAGTTCTGAAACACCGGAAGTTTGTTGCACCAAGGAAGGGTTATGCCAGACATCTGAGAACAGTGGACACCCACGGGCAGATCCAGGATTTTTCAAAGGGGGGAGGGGATAACTTTATTGAAGGGCTGATTACACCTGTGAGTCTGAAGCGAATGCTAGTCGCCAACTTTTTATTAGCAATTGAAATCGTCATCTTGGCAATGTTAATGTCTATCAGGCAGCAGCCTTTGGATGCGCCATTTTATCCAATCTATATTCACAGCTAAAGGGAGGGGCTATAGCCCCCACTGCCGCCCCCCCCCCCTCCTCTAGATCCGCCTATGGTGGACACCAATGATGAACATGTTTTCAATCAAATAATGCAATCAGCACAGTGAAGTCAGTGGGGGACTGCCTTAAAACTGGATATGAATCAACAGTCACTTCAAAAAATTTTGAAAACATTGAATGTCTATTCATACAAGATTCAGGTTGTCTTAACAATTGCAAATTAGTGATTCTGCTGTAAGGAATCAGTATTGTGCCACAGTCTTTGCCTTTCCATATGACAATCTGTCCATTATTAATAACATCTGGTTCAGCAACGAAGCCCACTTTCATTTGTCTGATCACATAAACAGGCGTAGCAAGGGGGTCCCAGGCTTCTAGCAATCGGAGGACGTTCAAGAAGTACCATTCACAGTGACAGTTTGGTGTGCAGAAAAAGACACTGGGTTATTGGGCCTTTCTTTGCAGAGAACAGATGTCCAGTTGTAGTTAAACAAGAACATTATATCAACTAGGTTCTCGCACTTTTGACTGCTGACCATAGAAAGTCTTGCAGGACACGGAAATTTTCTTTTTGTGACCAGTTCTTTCATGGCACACATCACATGCATTGAGAGCATTTCTACAGGAAACATTCAGAAATAATGTGATTTCATGTTTCACTGATTTTCTGAACCCTTCCCACTCCTGATCTAATATCACTGGATGCATATGTGCAGTGCATGTTCCAGGAAATCCCTCCATCCACAGTGCAGCAACTGAAAGAGAAAATACTGTAAATTAATAGCCATACTGTACTATCATGGATATTTTGTTGTATTTTTCATTTATTGAAGTCATCCTGATGCAGCTGTCTTCAGATTATAATTTATGATATTGGTTATCTGAATTTGTTTCTTCTGAGAAATATTATTTTATTTATTATATTGTTGAGAATTACAAATAGAAAAAATAATATAAAGGATTAGAGAGATTAGATTAGACCCTCCTCAATTGGGCTTGAGACTGACTCAAGCAGAATTTATATTAAAATGAATACTACTTCTACTAAGATTGTAGATGTTATTGTAGTATTGTGATTGTTGATAACTATGTATAAGCAATGTAAGTTCACCTGAGAACATATTGTTATCAAGCAAACTTGAAAAAGAAAGCAAGGAATATGCTTTCGAAAATTCGTTTGCATTAAAAAATATATTTTTTTAATGTTATGAGAGTAGAAGTAGTATTTATTTAAATTATGATAAGTAGAAGAAGAGATTTAAAGAAGATATAAGAATTTATATTAGTTTATTATTTTAACCATAAATAGTTAAAAAGTAGTAATTAATTTTCAAACGGGATTTTAATAAGCAAATGCAACTAGTATTAATGTGGAAAGCTCAAGTACATGTATTGTGGTAATAGTGCATATTGTTAATAATGTTACTGAAAATGGCAATTTCAGAGTAATTACCTCGCAGAATTCTTTGAGAAGATTGTTCCTTCAGGAATGAATTTTTCACAAAACAGGCTTGGAAATGCATTGACATATTGACATTGACATATCAAGCCAGCAGACTTTGATTGATTGGGGTAAAGTTGCTTAATTACAATTTATCAAGGACTTTAAGATCGTCAGGTTCCACTCTTGTGTTAATGAAAACTTCAATTCAAATAAAAATCGAATTCTTTATTCTTGGAGAGGATGTTAAGAGATTGGGATTTTGGAAAGACTTTTGCCTCCAAGATCAGGATTCATCGTCTTCTCAAAGACTCATCATTTTAAACTCTTAATATAAACTTGATTTCACAGAAATTGTTAAAGCTTTGCCATAAACTTTGAAACTTATTTAAGTCGTACTCAGTCCTGGTACCATCTTACAGAGGGGGCTTAATGGACTTTTAGTGGAGATAATACTTAGCAATTAAAAAATGAAAATATTAAGTTTTAAGAAAACTTATATATTTATGGACCTAGAGCTAAAACTGTAATTATTTCATACTTCATTGTTGCACCTTTACTCTTATTTATCTAAGGTGTCCATTTGCATAAAAGTGGAAATACCTTTTAATAAAAGAACATACTAATTAAGTAAACAATAATTGTCAGTAATACATGTTAGAAAACTAACAAAATAATTACAAAAAAGATACAGTTTGATCTTAATATATTTCATTGTCAATTTATATTTTTATGCAGATAAAACAGAGAATCAGTTATCAGTTCAGCTGGCAACAGTTGAAGAATACGATATCATTAAGTTATGGACAATAGTTGAAGTAGCCAAACCAGATCCCAGTGGAATGGATTCTGATTTGGGCCTTTCTCCTGGCGGAAAATTAAGAATGATCAGAAGTCTTACCATTAATCTACAAGACTGTATTGGACCGTGAGTATATCACGCATTCATATTTAATACAAAAGTTCATCTCATTTTATGATCAATTTCATTTATGTTATGTTAATTTACAAAAGTCACAATTTGTTGCAGGGAATTACAAATGAAAAATAAGGATCTTCCAGTTCGAGCGCTAGATGTTCAGTTTCTTCCAAGGAATTGTAATAACTTATTTGTTGGCACAGATTTGGTAAGAAATAAATTTTTAATAATTTTTAAAAGTACTGTTATCGATGTTATAATGATGAATAATGAGGAAATTCATTGATTTTTTTATTACAGAATTTGGTTCTGCATTGCAGTCGACATGGCGATAAAGTGAATCCCTCTTCTTTCAGAGCTGATACAGGTTTGATTTGCACTTTTTCATGTTTTTTTCTCCTTTCATAATTTTAGGATTATTAGCTTGAAATGTGATACATTAAATATCCAAAATATTCAAATATTTTTTTTAAAAAAAAAGCAGAAGCTGAATTCACTAAACTCTTCGTAATTAATTATTCTCTACTATTATGACAATTGCTCATTCAACAGTAGTCTTATTTGAGTGTTCTGTTTTCCTTATAAAGTACAGTATTTAATTAACAAGTTCATGTTAGCTGTAGTTGTTAATGCTATAACTTAGTAGGCTGACATCCACTAGCATAGCCTAGGGGGCGCAGGGGAACAGAGGGTGCGGTCTGTCCTGGGCTGACTTTTAGTCTAATGCAGTGGATGGGTAACTGGTGTAAATTATTCCAAATGGGGTAAAAATGAAAATCTCAGGGTTAATGAAGGCTCAATAAACATACAAATTTTGTATATTTGATGTGTATTGAGAGCTTGGCAAACTCAGGGACCGCCCTGAGCACCACAGCTTTTCTGCCATTTAATGTTATATGCATTTACTCCAAAACTACCTATCTTGAATTCTGTATAGTGTATATAATATTTAATGATAATTTAACAATTCTTCTTCATAATATGAAATGTGGAAAATTCTCAATTAGGTATGCCAAAATTGTGTCATTTTATAAATTATCATTTTATGTATACTATGAATTTAAAATAAAAAATTAAAATGATAGCTTTGATATTTAATTTCTTGAACACTTATTTTTCCTTTTTTCTATTCTTTCCTTCTTTCTTTAGATGCAGTTACTGATGTGACAACAGTTGATTTTTTCAAAAATGGACCACCTTATTTTCTTGTAAGAAATATATTTGCTTATTTGTTAATTACTTTAATGTCTAAACAATTTTGTTTGTCTAATGAAACTTTAGTTGATTTTCATAATTGATGGTGGTAGTGCAAGATAATTACAAGCCATATTCTTACAAGAGAAAGTAGATTATTAAGTGCTTAATAAATGTTTAGATTAGCAAAAAGCTTTCTTTAATCGAGAATGCAGGATAATCACAGTTGACTTTAAAGCAAGTTTCTAACATAAGATATATGTAAGTTTATTGTATATTTTCCTTCCATGTGATGCTTTCTAATTTCATATTTGAATAGTCTTTGTATATAATTTAGGAATATCTTGTGCACACACTTTTGATTAGTGCTTGTTTTATTTGTACTACAGTAAAACCTCATTAAGTCGTCTCTCAAGGGACCAAACATTTTTGACGACTTAAGCGGAGTGGGCATTTTTGAAAAAAAGAAAAAAAAACACTGAAATAAAGTATTTTTATGAATTGCTGTAGGATTCGGTGAGAAAAACAAGATTTTCAGAAATCAGTGCATGCAAATGAATGAGTGGAAAATAAAATTAAAAAAACACTTTTTATAGTTACCACATTTTAATCGTTTTAAACATTCTTTGAAACATTCCAGCCAACCGTTGCTGCCGCCGAAATCTTCAATGTTCAAATCCTTAGCAATTTCCATGGCTTTTTCTTTGAGAATCACGGCAGAAATCGGCACATTTTGCGATCTGGCATGTTTTAGCTATCGAACTAAAATCTCCTCGATCTCGTCAAACTTCGATTTCCTCATTCTCTTTCTTTTGTCTTTGCAGTCAGCTTCTTCAATTACTTGTTTCGATGAAAGAATATCGTTTAATGTAGTCCTGGAAATATGGTGTTCTTTGGCAAAAGCTCTTTTCAAAACATTTGATTTTTCAAAAAGTACAATTAAGTCTTTTTTTCTTTAAAACATAACGAGGTAACTTTTCGTTTCCCTTGCATGTTAAAAACGTAATCGAATCACAAAATTGCAAGAGAAAAAAATAGCCCTTATAGCGGGGCTTACTTGCTATGAAATGAAGTCACACTCAAAAGCAGTCAAGAAAAACAAGTCGCAGCGAGAAGTTGCTTTGAATGATTAGCAGTGAGATTCCAAGAACCCGAAGGGCTAGGAAAGGAATGAAGTGACAGGCGTGGTCGAAAATTCCATGTAAAGGCTTTCTTAAAGTGAAGGGGCGGGACTGAAAAGACAACACGATGGCATGCTAAATGGAGAAGAAAGATGCTTTTGGCCATTTTTGAGGGTGGCGATTTATCTGGAGTAGAATCAAATTTGGTGACAGGTAAAGGAGGGTTATTTTACATTATTGTGTATGAGAAGACCTTGTGACCAAAGAAAAAAGACGACTTATCCGGGTGATGGCTTAACGAGGTTTTACTGTATTTATTTTTACTTTATCACAGTTATTATCTAATAACTCATCAAAATCCACAGAACACTTACAATTTTGTAAGTTACAAATTCATAAAAGCATAATAAATTGATATATTAATTGTAAAAGAAACATAACAATGTGTTGCCCAAATTGTTTTGAAATTGTTGTCTCTCACATACGTAATTACAACCAAGACCGAATTGAAAATTTCTACAAAATATCAGCACTTAATCTTAACTTTTAATAGGATTCAGTATTACATTGAAATTAATATAAATGTAGAACATGGAATTAAATAGATTGGTGAATAATCATAAATTTCTAACATTCTGCCTTTCTACTGAGTTGTCTGTTGAATCAGCCTATTCCATCATTTCATTGGAATTCGTGTGAAAACAGTAATCATTAACCTGAACAGAAACTATTGTACAATTTTCGTGAAGTTTTCCTTCCATTTCCTGTTGTAAATTGTTCCTAAAAGCAATTTTTCTCCTTTTCTTTCTTTTTCTTAAAGGTTGGATGTCGTGACGGAAGCGTCAGACTACATGCTGTTACTAAAAGTGAGTACTTTTTTGTTATTTGTTAATTCTTTTTTTACTTTGGGTATCTTATTGGACTTTTGGTGTATCTAATAATAAAATGAAATCTTAAGTTGTCAGTCTTGTGGTCTAAACTGCTTTCAGAACTGTAAAAAAAAAAAATGATTTTTGCTCTCTTAAACTAATAAATTACCCTTTGTAGTGTTTGCTTAAAGTTAGTATCCAATAAATTCAGTTAATTACAAAATTCACTTTATTTTCTTTACTACTCCATAACTTCGTACAGGCAATATTTCGAACTCCTTATCCGACGTTCTTCCTCAAGCCTTTTCATGGGAAAAGAAAACTTTCTCCTTCCCAATACAAACATTAAATAAAATAAATTAACATTCAAGAATTCTAACGCAACAATAAAAAATGTGCAATGCTCCATGATGCATCCCAATTGTTCAAAATTCGTACATCCAAATTGTTCAAAATATTTAAAAACTTTTATATCTTTGAAGAAATCTAAACCAATGTCCGTTTTCGAAATTGAAAATAAAATTGTTTCCTTCTTGATTAAACTTTGCGTTAGAATTCTTGAATGTTAATTTATTTTATTTTATGTTTGTATTGGGAAGGAGAAAGTTTTCTTTTCCCATGAAAAGGCTTGAGGAAGAACGTCCGATAAGGAGTTCGAAATATTGCCTGTACGAAGTTATGGAGTAGTAAAGAAAATAAAGTGAATTTTGTAAATTCAGTTAATATGGTAAATTATATGTGAAAATGCCAATACCAAAAAAAATAAATGGTGGAATTTTAATACACTGATAAAATGGAGTAACGAAATTTTGTCTTAGATTTCTTCTTGGTATAGAAAATGGAAAGAATTTTAATAAAAGATGTAACCTTCATAATGAAAAAAATTTGTAAATATGTTATATGAGAAAAAATAAATAAATCTGGATCTTTGTAAACACTGAGTTAGCTTTGCATTGGAATAACCCCCACCCCATCCCCCAATTTTCATATTAGGAGAAATAACAAAGTACTATGTGATATCAACGTCACATGCGGCCACTATAAATAGGCACACCTCTCTCCCTAATCATCAGTAAATGTCTGACAGTGATGGGGAAACGTCGCGACAAAAGCCAATTTGACTGAGTGCAGACAGTTCGGGCTAGATGATAGATGCCAGTATTTCGAAAACAGACACACTTGTTGACTGTTCCCTTACCCTACAGGAAGGGTGTACAGGACTGGATTGACCATAAACAGCCATTAGCAGAAAGGCTCACATTGTTCAGACATGCGTGGTTGATTCCGGAGGTGAACATCAGCTGTCCCGACTGGACTCTCCGCAAGGACATACAGTACTAACACAGCTCAGCCACCAGTACAACAATAGTGCAGTTTGATTCATTTCTATATGCACCATGTTATGTTCGACCGGGTTTCCACAGCTGAACAGGGTACCTATGATAACGCCTATCACGGGTCAAGGAACACTGACAATGGACCCTCTACAGATGGAAGAATGTCATCTGAAGTGATGAATCCCATTTCCTGCTGCACCATGCTAATGGCCAGGTTCGTATTTGATGTAAACAGCATGAGTGTTGGGGTTCAACAGGCTGGTGGAGGTGGCATTCTGATCTGGGGACTTTGTCCCTAGCACATCCTAGGTCCGTTCGTTATCATCTCACAAACACTGAATGGTGAACTCTGTTGACCTTTTCCATCCATATCTGCAGGAAGTCTTCCCCAACTACAGTGCCACCATTCAAAAGGACAATGCACCTTTGTCATCGGGCTCATATAACTACAGAGTGGTTGAAAGAACAACGAATTCACCACTTTACCATGGCCCCAAGCAATTTAAAATGTGTGAAATATGCTAGAACAGGGTGTGAGAACTGCTGATCCTTCCCCACAAAATAGTGTGAACTAATGGAGTTGATGAGTCAAGTTCTGCATGGAGGATGTGCAACACCTTGTGGAATCTGTTCTAGGCGTCTGCGACTTATGATTGTACCAAAAGGAGTATCAATGCGTTATTAGGTAGGTATTCCTAATGCAAAGCTAATACAGTGTATGTATGTTATATCTACACATATACATAACATGCATACATATAAAACTTCAAAAAAATATATAGTTGAACTTGGTAATCTATGTGTCCTGTTTTAAATCAAGGCAGATTTCATGAGCTATTAACAAATAAAGTTGTTGTGTTATGGCTCTTAATCGAGAATATTTTAATTTAAATATATCTTCCCCACATTTCTTGAAAAATTTCCACGTTGAATTTTTATTCAGCTTACATTATAATTTTTTTTATGAAATATGGTTAAAAACAAATTTTGTCACTGTATATCCTTTATATCCCAAATATATCTAAATACATATATGTGGTTTTTTTTGTTTGTTTTTTTGAAATTATAGGTAAACCATTACTTTCCTGGCCAAATGCTGCACAAGGAGAGGAAATTTTAAAAGTGCATTGGTCAACATGCAAAATTAACCAATTCTTTGTGTTGGATAATGCTTCCAACATTTATGTTTGGGATCTGGAGAAAAGCTTGTCATTTCCAGTCTCTGTAAAGAACTTCACAGAAGGAAGGTAAGTTTTAACATGTTAGAAATTGGAATAATACGTTATAAACTTCCTTTAACTCTGTCATATTTAAATACATTTCATTGCTTTTAATGCATCATTGTTGGGAAAGAAAATTCTATTGCTTATTTTCTTTCTATTATAAATTTGTTATTAAGTATTTGACAAAATTCAGTCATTCAGTTCTCAATTTAAATGGTACGGTCTTTCCTTTTGTTACTGTTTCACTTTACAAATAAAGGATGTTCTACATACATTTATGGTTTACCAAGAAATTAGGAATGGGACGGGTTATGTTGTCATTCAACCAAAAAAAAAAGATTGTGTCCTTTTCCATATGGGAAGAGTACAGAAACAAAACTATGACTTTGTAACCAAAAAAACAGAAATTCTATATTTCTTCCATTTTCAGATGCAATTGGGAGGGGAGGGATTGTAACCCTACCAATTCCCTCCTCGTTAAGCCAATGAAATGTTACAATATATTTGCATATCAGGAATTTATAAGATTTAATCTGTCATCCCTAAATTTAAATGAAAGAAAAAAAATATAAAGACCCCTTCTCTTAGAGAAAGCAATTAGAAGGATGAAAAAAGACATAGCTGTTTGTCTCATATTTGTGTTTACATCCATATGGGGGAAACACTGCTTCTATATTTTTATTTGATTCTTTATATATCTTCTTCACAGGATCATTGTCAGAAATCAAAACAAAGAAGACATGGTCTTTTTGGTATAATTCACCTGTTTAATGAGTCTAATGGGACTGTTTTAGCTTCACAAAGGACAATGTTGGTGGTTATCAGTAGTTTGGTTGGTTGGTTGGTGTTTTATGGCGCAAAAGCAGCTGCGGCTAAGCTGCGCCATATCATCAGTAGTTTCATTGAGGACACTGTTAGCAGATGAATGTTTGATCAGAATCAAGCAGCATGCATTTAATAGTTTACGTGTAAGTAATAAAGGAAAACCACAAAGATGACTTTTTAAATCCAATCCATAAGAATTCTATTGAAAGGCAGCTGCAATTAATATCAATGTTTGAGATAAACCATCTTAGTTTCTTCTTCATAGCTTCACTGTAGATAGCTGTTGATGTCATTGACATGTCATCTCTTGTGGAATTGAGAAAAAAACCAAATGGACATTGTGAATGCTTGCAAAAATTGGGTAAACTTACTGAAAGTATTAGTTGAACTAACAATGTGGTCATTAATCTATTATATTCCCTCATTTTAGAAGTTATATAATAGATTAGAGATAGTGTGATACTATCCCAAACAATCCTTCTTATATTTGGTATCAAACTTTAAAACTAGAATGTCACCACTTATAAACATTTCACATGAATATGGTTCAAAGCTTTGTAAACTGTAATACATGTTTCAGTGTTTATTACTGACTGAGCTTAGGAAGTTTCAATAAGTGCTTAAGACATAAGACATTTTAACAAGTCTGTGGCTTCAATAACAAGTCTCTAGCCTTTTTTAACAGTCATTCTAATTATGGATAAAGCAAATGTCTGAACAGTGTGATCAAGTAAGGATGCACGATTTTTCTATAGCCCATTCTGTAGAAAAGGAAGTTGCCCTTCCCCCAATATTTTGAGGGTGAAAAAATAAAACTAAATATGAGTCGACAAGCATTATTCACTTTTGACCCCCACCCCCCCACCCCAATCGAAATGGTGAAATTCCGGTAATGGGGGAAGTGTTTAGTTGAGTCTGTTTTAATAAACTCAGCTAGAGCCTTGAAAATGAAACTTTAATTTTCTCCATTATGACATTTTCTTCTTCTCACCAGACCTATTGAGTTTTCCATTACCTGCGTTTTCTTTTCAATCTTTTCTTGCAGTTGCTGAGAATCATTACCTCATTCATCTTGTATTCTTAATGTTGCATGCATCACTTCTCCCTTTAGAAGGTCATGTTCTATTAAAATTCTTCTATTGCTAAGTATTACCCTCCTGGTCAATCAGTCTTTGCTCATTGAGTAGTTGAGGGTGTATTTTGATTAAAGCTCTGTATAAGCATGGTCTAATAGCAGCAGAAATCATTCTCTTCTGAAGCACCTGAAACGTAGGCAAAACATTAGTGGGATGGTTGAATTAACAGTTCATGATTACTTTATTTACAAGTCGTCCTTTGTTTGGTTAAGATGATCCTTCCTGCATTTTCTTCAATCTTCACAATGGTTATCGATGACTTTTAATTACATTTAGAAAGCACAGCAAGAAGTAGGGGAGAGTTGGCTGGCAAATTTCGTGGAGTGCCTGGGGTCTGTGAGGTCATAACACCTGTAGTCATTTCTGCTTCTCCCATCAGTTTATTATTATTATTATAAATACTTTGTGATTTTTTTTTTTATTTAGTAAATCTTAGAAGGTTCACAGAACAAACAAAGTATTATTGACAAAGAAACAGAAATTCACTGTTCCAGTATTTCATTTATATATTGAATGTTGTTATTCTTTAATAGGGTTCTTCATTTTCATATTAATAACACATTGGATTTGACTAACAGTGGAAGCTCAGTATCAGGATCCCAACTGGTAAGAATTAGAAAATAAATCCTATTCATTACGTATCACGCATACACACATTGCATGTGTAATATTAACAAATATCAGTCACTAAAGAAATGAAAGTAGCAATTTTTTTATTTTTTTTTCAGATTCATATTAAAGTAAATGAAGTTGAACAATATATGAATTTACAGTTTCACATTACATGCATGAAATTTATTATTAAAAAAAAAATCACTAAAAACATCTTCACACTCGCTCTAATTTGGAAAGTTTTGCTTGGCTTAAACCAAGTGAAAGAGTTTTGAATTCTAGAGGAATCTGGAGATTTCTATTTATTTTGTAGAATAACTGAACAGTGGCAAGAAAAGAACCAAGTCTTAAGGATTTCATTCTGTAAATGAAATTTCTCTTAACAAAATAATTATTTCATTAATTATTATTTTTTTACTATACATTAGGAAATGAAAATAAAGCACCTGAATAGAATTGCCTTTTCGGATTCAATTTCCCAAATCCTCCTCATAATCGAATCAGAAAAGGCAATTCTATTCAGTAGCTGCTGCATTATTTTCCTTTCCTACTGATTTTCACAGACGTTAAATTTATTATTATATTATAATTACTATACATTGTCCGAAGATTATTATTTTGGTTAAATATATTTTGTTTAAAACTTCAGTTTTTATATGAAGAAAATCCCTGATCTATATGATTTCTATAAAAGCTTTACCAATTTTTTACAGTATTTATGATAACTGTTAACACATTGACTGCTGCCATTGTAAGGGTTAGCGATCCCCAGATGCCACTAGATTATTTTACCACTTTTTAGCGGCCCCTAGATTAAGCTTGCCTGTAAAACATAGGGGACCTCTCTTGCTTTTATACTTGCTGGATGTCCCACTCTATAGTGGCCAAATGGTTAGAGATATTACAGGGTGTCTACAGAATCAGGGAAATCAGGGAATCAGGGAATTATCAGGGAATTTTGTTATTCTGGAAAAAATCAGGGAATTATCAGGGAATTTTGCAATTATTACTTAAAATCAGGGAAATTTATGATCTTTTGCCAAGCACGAGCTTTTATCTTAAGGGAGCATTCAAGGTCACGTGTCACGTCGATCCCCTCTTTCCCGCCGGCCGGTCTAATGGGGTTGAATAGTGACGTCATATCCTGTACTATATTTCCGCCACTGAAACTGAAACCGAAACTTACTACGAGGAATATTAGATATTGGTGTACAAAGACAAATGAAGTAAAAACAAGATATTTGAACTCAACCTTTCTTGGACGCACTCGTGCAACTGATTTGGTGAATTCGTTTGTTGAGGCTACTAAACCTCTGGATTTTAAGAAACTTCTACAAATCTCGATGGATGGGCCTAACATAAATCAAAAGTTTTTTAAAGAACTTTCGTGCTCTTTAAAGGAAACAAAGGAAGATGCTCAAGTACTGAATATTGGCTCATGTGGACTACATGCATTGAACATAGCTTTCAAAACAGGAGTGTCAGTTACGAACTGGAAGATTATGGAGTTTCATCGAGCTTTATATTACTTGTTCAAAGATTCCCCAGCAAGAAGAACATTATTTACGGAATATACAAATTCACAAATATTTCCAAAAAAGTTTTGCTTTGTTAGGTGGGTTGAGAACACTGGTGTAACAGAACGATCATTGCAGCTTATCCCATTGCTAAGGAAGTTTATAGAAGGAATAGAGAAGGACAAAATGGCTCCAAATTCAAAAAGTTATAAGGAAGTTAAAAGTGCTATTTATGATTCTCTCTTACCAGTAAAGCTTGCTTTTTTTTCATTTAGTTGCTTCCGATTTTGAAATGTTCTTAAGGGAGTACCAAACAGATGCTACCTTAATACCATTTCTTTATTCTGACCTAAGTAATTTGTCACTAAAATTCATGCAGCGCTTTCTCAAAAAAGAGGCATTAAGCAAAAATATTACAAGCATAGACGTGGAGGACAAATCAAATTTTCTGCCAGTTAAACAAATAGATATTTGTTTATCTGCTCAAAGCAATTTGAAAAAGGCGAAAGTATCTGATTTGCAAATAGCTGAATTTAAAGTTGACTATAGACGCATATTGATTCAATGTTTACTGAAACTCCAAAGTAAATCTTCCCTTATTTACAAGCTGATCAAAGCAATGTCCTGTTTTGACCCTAAAATAGCAATAAATGAAAATATATTTTCATGTAGATTATCAAGTCTGTTGGTAATTCTTTCTGAAAAAAACTGGATATCATGCACTTTAGCTGAGAAAGCTAAGAATCAATTAAAACAAATATGTTCACAGCCAGAAAATATCTCAATGTTAAAGATGTATAAAAGATCGACTGCACGTATTGATAATTTCTGGTGTAGTTTGATATCTGCTGAAGAAAATGGAGCAGCTGAATCTATGACAGTGATACAGTTAGTCATGGTATTGTCGCATGGCAATGCAAGCTTAGAAAAAGGTTTTTCTATAAACAAAGATACTTTAGAGCAGAATATCAAAGAAGAAACTATCATTGCCAGAAGATCCATTTATGATAGTGTATTGTCTAAAGGTGGCATAAATAACATTGAAATTACTAAGAAGATGGTCCTTGATGTAAGAAATGCAAGAGCTAAGTATTCCGAGGCAATGGAACAAAAAAAGAAAGAAAATCAAGAATTGGCAGTAGCTGTTAAAAGAAAAAGAGAGGCTGAACTTGAACTGAAAAGGCTTAATGACAAAAAAATTAAAATCTTAGAAGCAGCACAAAAGGAATCTGAAATGATTGAAAATGAAATTGCTGCGATAAAGCTTTCAAAAATTTAAAAAACGAGTATCATGCTGTACATTACAATGAATCTTGAATTCCGTTGAGTTTAATTTTGTGTATATTGTTGCAATAAATCTTTTAAAAGGTAAGATATTGTAAACTCATTAATTTATAATTTTTTATTTCTCTCTTCTTTTTTTAAGTATTTCATCATTACTGTTTTTATAGAATTTTTTGCTTATTCTTTTATTATACTTAGATAAAATAGTAAATAATTACCAAGTAGTTAAAATCAGGGAATTTTTCTCTTATGATCAGGGAATTTTTAAGAAATTGTTCGTGAAATCAGGGAAAAATCAGGGAATTTTTTTATTCAGATTTTGTAGACACCCTGTATTAGAATGAAACCTTCACCATTGTGTTCAGCATCAAAAAGTAGGCGACCACGTCCAAAAAAATCAGACCTCTAGGACCACTCCCTGACTGGATTTTGGGGGGGTCAAAAGTGGTCGCTTCCGATAAAAGAGGAAAACAGCGATAGACGTCCCCCCAGTATCGACCCTTCTGAATACATTTTGTTTATAAAATTGTGTATATTATGGGGCCGCTTTGCTTTTGACACTTGTCTAAAAGCATTAAGTTATCTTGTTTATATATGGGAAAATAAGAAGTCAGCTCATATCATATTTCAACTTCCCCCTTTCCCAACCTGCTCAAATGAACTCAAGACTCCATGTAGGCTGCACATCTGGTTAAATTGCTGCTCTAAGTGTCTCCTCGATACTAGATTTCAGAGGTTTTTTTTATGATTTCATCAATAAGGAAATTATGGTAAGGAAATCAAAATAAAAGTAAATAGGATATAATAAAGGATGTATTTTTTTCTTTATTAATAAAAAAATGAAAGTAAATTCTCAGAAAAAATGTATGCAAAATCAAATTGGGTGTATGATCAAGGAACTTTTTATTTTTTCAAATTCTGAATTACCAATAGTCAACAAACTTCGAGAATCTAGTGTTTTTCAAGGCCCTAACACATCACTAATTATTATAGGGAGGGAAAAAAAAACAAAAGTTCAGTGCCAACAATTGTTTAAGACAATTCAAGGTGTCTACTGAGATGCTGCACACAATACAAGTTTCCCCTTACGAGCGCTGGCAGCGTACTGATCGATAGTGTTTGTCTAGCCACACAACATGGTGCCATGTAATCAACATGCCTGCTAGTAGCGCCATCTAGACAGACCCGTATAGTTAGCAGTGAATGTGTTAAAACTAATGAGGTTTTGTACCATTGAAATAAATAACTATTTGTATCCATTACATATCTTTGCTTAGCTTCTTCCATTTATGAAATGCCTTACCTCTTCTTTTGCTTTGAAGTAATGAAGATAAAGTCAATTAGAATGTAGAATTTCTCCCATGTTAACATTTCTTCATAGGTTTAAGTATTTGTTAATTGCTATTATTTTTGAATTAATTATTATCAATAGATCAGAAACAATAGATCCAAGCATGTTCTGAGAGTTGGGCAGAAGCAATTCCAATTAAAATAAAGTAAAAAATATTACTATTAATGCAATAACCAGTATCTCATAACAGTTTCTGAATTAAGTGATGCAATGACAAGCCAAAGACCAAACAACAAATCCATGCAGTGTATCATGGTTTTGTTTTGTTTTTTAAGACAATACTTGGCATAAAATTTGTTCAATTTTAATTTTTTTTATTAACATATTTATTGCATAACATATTATTTTATTTTTTTTAATGTTAAAAATTGTTTTATTTCTTTTTATTTCAATTTTGAAATCCTTATTCCTTTTAATTTTCTAGGCCATCACCTATGATACCGGCGTTGTTGAAATACATCAGATTGGTAAAGAATTCACTACAAATGATAAGAAAGAAGTGGACGATTTTCTTATCTTCTTAAATGATTTGTGTTTTTAAATTTTAAACAAGTGCTGTTATTGTATTATGATTTATTTAACTGTAACTTCCTCTGTTTTCCCATAGTGTCTTTACAATTTGCCAGAATTTTGGGAGGAATTCTGTGTCATATCTTCTTTCATTTTACAAGCTCTGAAGCCGACTTGTGCTGCTCTTCCATTTTGAAAATTTAGCTTTGATTTCTTTTTCATTTTACAGTTTTTCAAATCAAGCACATAACGAGTGAAAATAAGTTCAGAGTCAGTGCTTTTTTTTTCTAAAAGAGCAGCATTTCAGAAAGGGATTCAATCAAGCTTGTACATATATATTTTTACTGGAAATATCTCAGCTTTATGAAGAAGTAAATTAAAAATACTAAAAAAATATGGAAGTCATTTACTGTGAAGATTTTCTCAACCATCACTAGGATAGATGGTCATTTGTTTTTAGAAAACAAATCTTTTTGCTCTTAAAGTATAAAAATCCCAATTCATTAAAAAAAAAAGAAAGAAACCAACCTTGAAATTCATTGATTTGCCAACTCTTTGTTATCAAATCACATGATGTTCCATGTGTTAATTTGACAAATAAGATTGAGGGTAGGGGTGATTAATTAGATGAAAAGAGTATTTAAAAAACAAACAAAAAAATCAATGTACAAATAGATAATACTAGGTAAAACTTTTATTATTTATATTTGTTTTTATTTACTGGTACCAGGAGGCTAGACTATACTGTCACATCATGCTTTCTGTAACTGTTAACCATCAAAAATAGTAATGATAAATCAAAAAATTTTAATTAAAATTTAAAAAAAAAAAAAAAAAATGTACTAGTCTCAAAATTAAAAAAAAAATTCAACCGAAATGCACCAATTGGTTAAGCGAGCCAGCGATACCAACATACCTAGCCCCTATCACTGATATTCCATGCTAGAATTTTTCATATGATTCAGATAAGTCACATCAACTGAACCCTAAAGAAATATCTATCTACCATTACTTTTTTTAACTATTTACACCAATATTACCTTCTGTTATGTAACGGGGGAAGTTGTTAAGCATAGTATTAAAAAAAATATTAAGCCTTGTGTACTTAATCTAAAACTAATTCCTGTAAATAATTCTACATCATATATTTCACCATTCTAAGAAATATTGCATTCTACTGAGACTTAATTTTGTATTCATAAAATTTCTTTTAGGACGACGTATATTTTGAATAATATAGTTTTCCTATGATATTTTTTTTTTTTTCTGAAAGCGTTGTTTGACCTAAGATACCTTTTCAGGACATATTTAGTTTTATTTCGAATTTTGAAGATGAATGAACTCCTCCTTTGCCAAGGAGCAAATAAGGAAATGTTGTTTTATTGATTACAGGTGAAATAAATACAAATTTCCACAATTCTTAGGAAAAATTCACTGATGTAGTCATATCAGGAGCAAACAAGAATCTGCTCCCAGCAGACAAAAATGCACTGGAGGGTATTTAATGTACAACTCAAGAAATGAAACTTGGGGAGGGATTTGCAATAAATACACCGAGATACAGAAATTAAGGATGGAAAACCTAATTGCAAATATTTCAATAAAATATTATATGAAATATTTTGATGAAACTTCGTGGATATATACTTTGACTTGTTAAAATTGGGTAAAATAAAATAAAATTTGCATTTTGATCAGGAGGAATGTGTTGCAAACATATTAGTGTCTAGGCTTAGACATTGGATTCTTCTCGAGATTACTAACATAATTGCATGTCACTTGTAATTACTTTAGATGAAAAGAGTATTACCATTACGCTTCCTATAAGATGGTTCAGAAATCAATCCAGAAAATGCTTGCATTTCTTCTTCACTTTTCAGCTCATAGATGGTTCTGGAATTTAGTTGATGATATGTCTTAAAGCAAACTGTGAGGAGTTCAAGTCTAGGTACCCGACTGACCAGTAATTATTTGGGTAACTTTTGATTTACACGTATTCCTTAGCAAGCCTCACTGTATGAGGATCAGCGTTAATGTCAATATATGTTAATTTTAAGTTAATTATTGGTTAATTCAATATTTGTGGGCAACCAAACTTCCATTATCAAGAAAAAGGGAGATATGATCATCGATTATATAAATGCTCACAATTATCCTGTCACATTAAAAATTGTTCTTTTCAATGTACTGGAATGGTTTTGGATTTTATCTCCCCCATATTTTTGGTGATGAGAATTATTTGACAGCAAAAATATCACTTCATCTTCGGAGAATATTCATATCTGTTCAAATGATAATATGGAGACATTTGAAACAAAAAATTGTAGCCAACGGCAATCATTGCAACGCCAAATCATCAGAGATAGATTGGTACATGGACAGCATTTCTGCCAGTGTTCCTATTTTGCATCCTTTGTGCTGTATTAGAACATCTGCATACGGTTTTAATACATTCATTTGATAACGATATATGTGCAACTTCTTTATTTTTCTTAAATGAAGCTTGAAGTAAAAACCTGTAATTTTCTTAATGTATGCAACCCTTTGTTATCAATATTCAGGAATAGTGTTTGCCTGTATAACACTTGTATTTTTAGATGGTAAATTTGGTGAATATTTCTGAATATGGAAATTTTGTTCTTCACAATCTGTTGCTCTAAATGGTTTTAAAAAGTTTCATTTTCTAAATATTGTTTTCCACCTATGACTTAGCCAACTTGTCGAGAACAATTTATTGGTATTTTTAATGATGTTCTCGCCCTTTGTGCATTGTTTTAAATTTGGGCATTACTTTCATCACTACCTAAAGTATTCACGCCGAGAGTTGAAACTCCCAGAATGCAATGCAGATTATAGATTTTCCTTTCCTGGCCGTTCGCTAACATTCAAATAGAAGAGAAGCGACCTCTTCTATTTGAATGTTAGCGAACAGCCAGGAAAGGAAAATCTAGAATCTGCTTTGCATTCTGGGAGTTTCAACTCTCGGCGTAAGCACTGTAAATGTGGGCAGTCATTTTTAACAGGAAAAAGTAACAGATTACATAAACACTTCTTTTTCCCTCTCATTTGAAATAAGTTAACATTTTTGACATTCTTGGAAGTGCCTTAGTACTTAAATAAACTGTAAATAATTATATTAAAAAGGATGTAATATTATGTATTTCACATATTGTAAATAACTAATGTAAATAGGATATTTATTTATTTATTTGTAAATCAACTAAAAAATAAGAATCATGTCTGATCACATTTTATGTAATTTCCAAACATTTATGTGACCTTAACAACATGTTTCCTTCATTGAGACGATGAAATTAACTTACCAGCATTTAAATAAAAACCTTTATGGAGAGTGCGGTTTTGTCATTTAATGATTTTGTTTAATCTTATGGGTCATTAAAATATGGGGATGGGACGATTCAGCGTCGTCGTTTTATCGCCGGCCACGGCTCAGTTCATTGCCAGCCGTAATTCAGCACCACGTCAAAATGAACCAAAATTTTTAGGATAGTTTTAAATTGTTTTATTTTAATATAGTTGTGCTACGTGACCTGATAAAAATGTTGTCAAATGGAAGTGATACTAAATACAAATAACCAAAATTTATTGCTTAAAATTAGCATTATTTCATATATTTACCATATTACATTTTTATGTGCAACTTATTTGTTTAAATGGCGACAAACAATTAATGATATACTTATTCATTTTATTTGTTCAGTTGCATTATAAAATATATATACTTAATTGAAAAAAATGTTTAAAAATAAAAAATAACATTATAATATATATAATTGAAACAAACCAAATTTTAAAACTTTTATAAATAAACTTAATTGAAAAGTTTAAAATGTGTAATTATGGGCTATTCCGCGTAGATATTCGATGGCATCTCTACTGCGAAACTCAGACACTATCCTTCATATTCTTTCATCAGCTTCGATATTTCTGAAGTTAGAGAGGTGGTTAGTGTCCAGCAATAAGTTGTTCATAATAAGAATCATGCCTTTTTGCACTTTTCATGCATATAGTTATGGTAGAATAGTTTTTTTTTTGTTGTTGTTTATTTAATAGTCGTGCAATAAGCAGATTGTAATATAAAACAAAGATTTTATTAATTTGTGAAAATTCGTTTTTTTAAAAGTAAGATGTAAGGTAAATTCCTAATAATTTAAATAGCGCGATAAGGGAAGCGTTTTTTTTTTCTTTTTTTTTTCTTTTTTCCAAGTTCACATCGTAAGACCGAAATGGGACATATCCTAATCCTCAATATAATTCTTAATATAAACAAAATATAAATAGTGGAGCGGCGCTGAAACGTCCTAAACCATTAAAATATCACGTTATAACTTGTACTGAATACACCTTTTCTATAAACTTACTTTAAACAAAGTAATAAAGTCCTTCAAATACTCATATATACATATATATATATATATATATATATATATTTAAAAAAATAAGTAACTTAAATTAAAACGATATATTTTTTCTTTATATGTCATTATGTTAATTAAAAAAATGAGTTCAATACAGGTTTAGTTACCATATTTTCTTCCTATCAAAATCTGTTCTTAAGAATTTTTTTTTTCTTTTTCCTACACTGCTGGCCATTTAAAGTGCAACACCAGGAAGGATGCATCTGATCAACCCGAAATTTGCAGGATGTGAAGATCATGGGAGGACATGTAAATGAGTAACACTGCAGCACATATGCAAATAATGTGAGCAAGTAACACCCTGGAAGCAGTATAAGAGGAGAACAGAGAGCCACTGTGCAGTATTGGATTGTGTTTGCTCACAGTTTTTAGTGCAAAGACGGCTTCAGTATGCCTCGTCAAAGAATACGGCAGCTATACCAACAGGTTTCCAACTTTGATCTGGGGAGAATTGTGGCATATTGAGACTGATTATCCTCCGGAGAAATTGATGTTCATGTTGGACGAAATCACAGACGTGAAAGATCCCAACAGTCCCATCCCACCACCGAACAGGGACAGACATCATTGTTATTACGGATCGTACAGCCATATCACAAACCCTGGCTCAAGAATTAAGGTGTGTTGCACAGTAACCAGTCTCCGCACATACTTTCTGACCTTGTCTGCAGCATCAGGGAATTTTGGCAGGGCACCCATTGCTTTGGTTACCTATCACTGTAAACCACACGCGGCTGCAATGGTGCACATGGAGGGATGAATGGCAAGACATTCCAATGAATTCCGTTTTTTCTGATGAATCCAGTTTCTGTATGCAGCACCTTGATGTGTCTAGCAGCACTGAGATAAAACACTGAGTGAGTCCTGCATTATGCATCACCATACCGATCTGGCACCTTGCGTTATGGTGTGGGGTGCCATTGGATTCCAGTCCCGCTGGCACCTAGTATGCATTCTCGATACTTTCAACATCCATCATTACATCTGAGATGTTGGAGTCTGTTGTTATCCCTCATCTTCAGGGCCTGCCTGGGGCCACTTACCAACAGGACAATGTGCAACCACACATGAATGCAACATCCAACAATTCCTGGATGGCCACTATGTTCAACTTCTTCCGTGGTCCGTTTATTCTCTGACTATTGCCTGTTGAACACATCTGGTCCATGATTGCACAAGAACTGACACACCACAGACTACCCATGGCTACAGCAGACGAACTCCGATACTGAATACTTGGACTGAATACCCCAAACAAACATCCAATATCTCATCCTCTCTATGCTGGGGTCATGTAGCAGAAGTTATTGTCACCCATGGTGGCTACACAACATACTAATTTCTTTATGTTCTGCAAGTCGCACCGAGCTGTAATTGTAATCATTTCACCTGTGAACGAAAAGTTATCAGTAAAATAAATATGGCTTTGATAGCTCTGGTCTTTCATAGTGTTGCACTTTGAATGGCCAGCAGTGTATAATGAACCAAAAAAATTGTATCATTCTCAGAGTTCTTACCAAACGAATTAGCTGTTTCGATGTCACATTAGTGCCATGGCTTTCTTTTGTGTCTCGAATTGTTGGATGTTGCATTCCATGTGTGGTCATGCATTGTCCTGTTGGTAAGTGGCCCCAAAGATAAGGGTTAACAACAGGCTACAACACCTCAGAGATTGTACAGAGAATGAATACTAAGTGCGAGCAGGACTGAAATCCAATGGCACCCCATACTGTATCGCCAGGTGCCAGACCGGTATGGCGATGCAAAATGCAGGACTCACTCAGTCATTACTGATTGCGGTGCCGTCAGACACAATTGCAACCATCACGGTGCTGTAGACAGAAGCATTCATCGGAAAAAAACAATGTCATGCCAAAGAAATGTGAAATGTATTAAAGTTGCATCAGTAGAAGCAAGGAATTTGAAGAAATGTTTTATGTGATTGGTGTTGCTTTTCTATAACTAAAAACCAATCGACAACAATATCTGAAACATTATTAAGTTACTGGTAAGGATTAAAGACCCTTTATGCAATCTCCTTAGGATATTAAATAAATAATAAAAAAAGCTGTCAACCTGTTCAACCTGCATTAACATTCTATTGTATTCTACAGTAAGATGTTGTGAAGTATAGAAAAGAAAATAAAACATATTTTATCAAATGTTTATTTTTTTTCCCCTTTTATTTATTTCATCAATGCTCGTTAATGTCTTCTCATTCAAGAAGTTGTAACTTTTCCAAGTGCAACAAATAATCCAGGGTTTGGTGAACCGTGTGTAGGCTTTCAACAAATGTAGGAAAATTCCCTTAAGGAAAAAAAAAAAAAAAAGCCCCTTATATTGTCATTAAAAGAATGAATTTATTTATTTTTAGTAGCCATTTATTAATTAGGATTCAAAAATGGTGTCACTGCTTTAATGTTGATTTCTTTATTTTTGGTTGTTACTTTATCGCTACTCTGGCAACAAGTGATTAGTTGTTCAATACAAAATCCAATAGAAAATTTAGATAACCTTAACTGCCCAACGTCACCATATCTCTTACTGAAACAATGAAAGAAGAAAATCAACACTGTTCAAAACCTCCCTCTCATTTTATTTGTCTTTCTTCCATATGATGCAGCTTTGAATTTTTGAATGGAGGATTAATTCTTATAATATCTTATGGAATCATCCCAATGGGTTTAGCAGAAACAGGCATGAACAGCACTGTTTTAGTATGTAATGATATTTTCCTGGAAATTTTTAAGAACCATGACATCTTTAGATATTACACAATACAAAAAATTAATAACTGGTTAATCACGTGAACTGTTCATGATCACCATGGCATGGATGTGTTCTGATAGAACAGAATGTTGTACCGTCCGTGTTGTCAGTATTGGCTTGCAAATAATTTACCTAACAATGACTTAATTTTTACAATGGCCACTAAATTTGCTGGATTTGAATCTTGCAGAACATACAAAGAATTTCATCAATCAACAGATCCAGTATATGAATATTCATTGGAATCAATCAAATACAACACTCATTGGTCTAAGGATGCAATTTGATGATGTGATACCGTATATCATTTACAATAAAAAGGTCTTAAAACATAATACAGTAGGACCTTCCGTATCCACCGATTCAATATCTTTAGTTTACCATGGCCCAAAAAAGGAAAAAAACATTGAAAATTAAAGAAATAAATGGTTCATGTGCCAAGCGAGAGCAAGACATAACATGGTGAAATCCAATAGACCAAACACGGTTCAGTCTTGGGTTTCCGGCACGGAAAATCCAAAAATAGCTCAATGAACCTTTAATTGTGTGCGGTTTTATGCTTCTTTTTCTTGTTATATGTCCTTCCCGCACGTTAAATTTGACTATTATGTACATGGTTTATTACAATGATAATGGAAGTTGCCAATTTTTGACACAAGTTGAACAGTTCCTGAGAAAACATGAAATAACCACATTAACCTATACATGCTCTGTAATGATCTCTACTGAAGTGGAGTGTTTGATGAAACTACAGGAAAAAAGCCAGTGGATATAGATCATTAACTTCACTGTAGTAAACAGCATACAGCTTTGGTGGATGTTGGCAAGAGGTTTTGTTAATCTGTGATTTCAATAAAAACCACAGTGTGTGTGTCAAGACTGGCATGAAATGACGTTAGCACTTCTGATGAAGAAAAAGGTAACAGTTTAGAGTAAAACTGAAGGAAACAGCAGTCAGGGATGGATTATACTTTTCTCTGACCCAAGTTTTGTAGTTGGAGCTGATGCCTTTTTTTTTTTTAATGTAGAGTAAAAACCAATGTCAAAAGTACTATTAAATTCTTTATCATTAAAATAATTATTTATGCAATTAAAAAAAATATATTTTTGCATCACTGACCATTTTACACCAAAGGCAGATGCCTCTATGACATCTATGGTATTTATATACTGTATTTACTCACATAATTTTCCCCATCGCGTATTTTCCCCACCCCCCAGTTTTTGTGGATTACAAAATTCAATTTTTATTTTTATCACATAATTTCCCCACCTCTACTTCAACGCGTTTCCAACATGACTTTGACTGGCGGTCAACTCACGACGACGCAACAATGTACCGTTACTTCCGCATTTCTCTATCCCACGCTACTTTAGGGGAAGATTCAACCCCCACCCCGGTCAGTACAAGAGCAGACTCCTTCTGAATCAGTACAACAATTTCGAGTGTTTTGTGAAAACGTGAAGTTCGCGAATAAAGTTAAGTTCTCTATTAGCAGGCAGCTGATGCTGACGTCATGCAGTGAGCAGCTATAAAGATGGCGGGCTGCGCTGCGTGAGTTATGAAATTACGTCACAGTCGCACACACACTTCCGTGCATGCCTATTGCTTAACTGTACTTTGAAGAAAAAACAAATGTTGAGATGTGATTTCTTACATTTTAAATGTTGCGTGTTAATAAAATTGTTGTTAATTATATTTCTTGCTTTAAAAATCAATATTTAACATGGTTTTCCTTACACTTTCAACATATTTTTGTTCCTCAAATTGAAAAACATCGCGTAATTTCCCCACCCCCCTTTTTTTTGTCAAAATATTGATGAAAAAAAAGGAGAAATTATGCGAGTAAATACGGTAGATATGGTATTTATGAGGATACTCTGAAAAGCTGGAACAGTGCTTAATGAGATAGTTAAAGAAAAGAAAAACCTGGAACTGCAGGAGGCACTTGGTGGTTGGGGGTCAGTGATAACATGCTATGGTTGATGCCATAATCTAAATCAAAATAGTGCAATTATGAGAAAGGAGCCGAGGCTTTTATCTTCTCATACTGGGCTATGAAATGAAACAACTTTTAACCCAGTTCAGCAAAGAGAAGCTGAGCAAATGCAGTTGTGGTGAATTAGCTAGAAATTAGATAATACAGGAAGGGTCCCTCCCAGAAATAATAAATAGACAACAGAAGAGAAGCTGTATAAAAAGAATGCAGTCTAAAAACCTCAAATGAAAGTTTACTTCATTTTCTTAAAAAAAAAAATTAATAAATAAATAAAAAAAAGACTTATTGAAATATATGTATGAGACTGCCTTCTATAGTATGTTTTGCATCCAATGTTTTTAGATGTCATACGATTATAAAAGGAGATTATATGACGTTTATTTTATTTATTAATCCATCCATCCATAGTATTCTGTCCGGAGACAGGTCCAGTTCTACGGAATTCACGGAGGAACTCCCAGAAACACCTGGGGAAAGATACTGGGGTGGTTTCCTGTTTCCTGCCCCAGGACGCCATTAAAGAATAACGTCAGACCGAAGAGAAAGCGAAGAAGAGGCTGACAAACAGGAAAGGAAATTTTTGAAACATCCATGCTCACAACCGGGATTTGAACCCGGGCGCCAGCAGACCGCTGCCTGAGACCGCTCGACTACACCGGCGCGGCTATTTATTAATAAGGAAATTAATTAAAAGTCGATTTTGCTGCATCCTTATTTTTGATGTTAATAGAACAAAAATTTTTTGAGTAAAATCTATTGTAAAAACTTCAAAGTAAACTAATATTCAAAGTATCTAATAAGAAATGAGGAATGAGGAATATAATCAGTATTTGGATGGCTCTCGGCATTGACTTGGGATGTTGGAGGAGTTATTTTTGTTGATGTAGTTGCTTTTCAACTTCCTGAGTGTAATGGATCACAGACAAAAGCTTCTGTTTTACTCACTGTTTTTGCTAAATTAGTGAACAAAGAGAATGGTATACTGTGTATTTTATTAGTGAAATAGTAGTAAAATATATAAATAAATTTATATTCTAGATGGATCTTTTACATAAATGCAAAAGCACAAATAAATCAAAATTTACGTCGCAAAATGTTAACAATTTTTTTCATTATCACTGTACAACTTTTATTTATAAATATTAGATAGTTAAAAAAAAAGAAATTATATAAAGCAAATATAAGTCAAGAAAACACAATATACAAATAAACCGTTGTACATTTATGTGATAAGGGTTCTCTGAAATAAACCATTTTATAGAAATTGTTAAGAACTTTTCTTCTCATCGGTATTCAAAGGTTTCGCTACTATATTACATATGATATCTTTTATCTTAAATCACAGTATTTTTGTCATTTCTTCTTCAACAAACATTATTTTTGAATCTACTGTTTTAAAAATAAAAAACTCTAAACTTAAAAAGTTCTGCCACAGATGATAATTACTCTTAACATATCTTGTATATTAAACTTTTATATATTTACATCATAATCAATAAAGAATAATGTACTATTGCAGAAGTGCTTAAAGTGTTTTAACGTAAATGCTGGTCTCTGGAAAATAATAATTACACGAAATATATAAATCAACAAACAAATAACATTTTGTAAAAATATTACTTTTAAAATATAATTGCTTGCTTTGCAATGCAAAATTTAACAAAATAAAGACAGTACATAAAGTTATATTGTGAAAATATTTTCCTGTCATTTAATTACATGAGTGCAGAATACTTGATCTTTGATTTACTGGCAGTTATTAAAAGTAAAATAAATGACAAAATTAAAGACGTAAAAGAATTTGTATTCTATATGACATTTCTGAAGTGAAACAAAAGTCAGTTAGGCTTTTTATCAATGCTTCAAAATTTAAAATCAAGGGCAATTGAAGGTCTTTCAGCATAATAATGTTACAGAATCGTTTTATTTCATTTTGTAAGGATTTTTTTTTTTCCTACCCCAAAAATTTTAAATGACGACATTCTCTTGGAAGCAAGTTTCCAAATTTTGTTGGAAAGATATCAAAAAGGAACTGGAAAAATTGTAAGATTGACAAAAAGAAATAAAGAGGCTTTGCATTTGCTAAGTACACAAAGGATACGGGACTCATTAGCATCAAAAAATGAAAATAGTATGGAAGGGTATTACTCTTAAGATTTAATATAGAACGATTTTGTTTTTTTACACTGGTTTCAACTCTAAAAATTTGACAGACTAAACTGTTGTATTCTAAACCAAATTAAGGAATGAAATAATTTGGGCAAAGTATTTGCAAATATATTATTTTTTTTAATCTTTGTTGAATGCAAGCAAAAGCTGTCTATAAAAACCAGAAATCAAATTGGTGTTCTCTCTTAAAATATTTAATAAATATATTTGTTTGACTTGATAAATATTAAATAAAATATTTATTTAAATTTATAAATTAATTAAATTTTCTATTCTAATTAAATCTTAATTTGGAAACTTTGGTTTCTTAACTAATTTATGAAACAAACACTACTTAAATTCATTAATGACTGAGAATTTGAAAAATGTACTTTAATGCTTGTTAACTTGCATGATAAAAAGATTCCTTTAAATAAATTCCTTAAAACTTAAAAACTGAAGGGTGCAAGATGCTTAAATATGTTTAGTGTTTATAGAACATGTACTGAAGAAATACATTACAGAAGAAAAAGGTGAATTTTCATTACTTTAAACGTTAATGGGATGTTATTCCCTTCGCTAATCTGCTTTGTTATTGTTAAAATAGTATATTAAAAGCTAAAGAAGCTATATTAAAAAAGAAGAAGAATTTGAATCTATCAGTTTTCAAATAATATATACTTCACTTTTAACTTATCTATTGCTAAAAATTGGTAATTTGCACACGTAGGAAATAATTAAAAGAAAAAGGAATTTCTTTTTAACTGAATTCCCAAAACTGTTAATAGAGAGACTTATTATACACAAACTTACATTAAATTTAATCCTATGTAACAAGTCTTCCAATATACATTTTTTTCAATGATATGTAATTATATTTACAAATGTTAATAACAGATTTAGAGTATATATAAGTATATACTTTAGGGGATTTTCAAAATACTTTTATATTACAATTGACAATTAATCATGTAGAAAATATATAAAAAAAAAAAATTAAGGGCAATGAAGTAAAACTAAAGGGCAGTTGGGGGACAAAAATATTCAAATCTAATGTATTACATAAAGAAAAAAATTATGGAAGAATTTTCTATATTTAGGAAGACTTGCATCGACTTAAAATTCAGTGACTATATATATTAAAATTTTATTTTTAAAATATCAAAGTTATTTTGGCAACTATTAAATTAACTGTTTTTGACCTCATAAAATACATCAATATATTAATAAAAAAAAAAAGCTTTTTTTTTTTTTATAAATTGAAATTTGGTTGTAACCGATTGTTTCAAGTTTTCAAAATAAAACCGAACAATTATGCACTTCTTGCTGTGTATAAAAATATTTAGCTATTTCATTTATAATATTTACAAAACTATCTCCCTACTTCAAACAGGGAAATAAAGGATATTTCTTTAAAGCTTTAAAACTTAAGTTGGGCTCAATTCCACGTCAATGTATGGACTTGTTGAAAGACTACCGGCATGATATTCTGTTTGATAAACGTCCAAACCTATAGAAAAATTTAAAAAAAAAATCATTGATTAAATCAAATTCAGATTGAACTAAAACTTTATTCTGATATTAACCTATTCTGAAATTCATTACAGGGATAGACAATCTTCCCTCTTTCAAATTTCCAGGGGCCAACACATTTGTTGCAGAAACAGAAGAAGCCCGACTGAAAAAAAATTCAAGCACCAAAGTAACTGAATTGTCTACACATCTACAAACAAATCAAATGGAAAACTTGAGCTTTATTGTTTGAAGAAGCAAAATTAATAAGCAAAAACTTAACTTGAAATTAGGGCTGATTTAACTATCTCAAAATTAGCACTTTCTTGCAATGCTTTTTAGTTTACCATTTCCTCAAAAAAATTACATCAATTTGAGGATAAAAATTTGGAAACTGAAAATTTGCAGCTTAAAACAAATTTAATTCAATCATATAAATAAAGGATAAAAAGAAACAAACTAAATAATTATGAATGAATTAAAAATGCAACTGAATACTGACTTTGTAAATTTTAGGATCTTGTTGAAGTTCTGCAAGTTTAAAACAAAGCCTAAACCGCTTTTGTTTTATTTAAATAAAGGGAGAAAATATAATTGGGGGTTAAAAGCAGAGATGTAAGTGACATTATATAAACTTGAGAGCAGAAAAATCGCACAGTTGCATTTTTTTTTATTTTCCTTGTGATTCGCAATGTTTTTTTAATCAAAATAATGTCAATTTAAAGATCGTTTCATCACCTATCCAATGATACCACTTAAAGTGTGTATTGTCCCTTCAAAACCAAGACAATAACAACAATAGAACAACCCCCCAAAATGATAAAATGGATGAAAAATCGAATGAGGACCGTAATTAAGGCTAGAGGACGGAACACCCATTATTAATAAAGATTGTTTTATAAATGTTTGTATTGAATTTTGTTTTAATCACCATTTCCCAGGCTCTACGAAAACGAGGTTTTCTGCTAGGCTAGGAGATGCCTCCAAAAAGCACTCTGCTGAGACGCAATACACACTTAAGTGGTATCATTGGATAGGTGATGAAACGGATCTTTGATTTAAAAAAATTGCGAATCATGAGGAAAATAAAACAAAGTAAAAAAAATGCAACTGTGCGATTTTTCTGCTCTCAAGTATAGTTACTGTCCTCTTTTTTTAGATAAAGATAATAAGTTTAAATATGAAACTGCTTCTGGTAAAAGAAAAGTGAAATAACTAGTTTTCTGATGATAACTTTAACGTGTGTGAATGTCGTTTTCAAAGTCCTAAAATAGCCTACACACAAGTATAAAAAATTTAAAATTAAAACATTAAAACATTTAAAAAACCACACTAGTTTCCGCTCGCTAGCGGAACCTCCCTCACTGATGATGGCTCGCTAGCAAGCGGAAACTAGTTTGGTTTTTTAAATGTTTTAATTTTAAATTTTTTATACTTGTGTGTAGGCCATTTTAGGACTTTGAAAACTAGTTTTCTGCTTGTTGCTAATTTTTGTTGAACTGAAATTTAACAAGTCTTCATAGACTAGCTGGATTAATGATAATCATGACTAGTTCACTTTAATGACTCTAAAAATGAGCCATCTTAAACAATCTACATATTGTTGTTTTATTCCAGTTATACGTATGTAGTATAAATAGATTTTCACGTATAAATGCCTGTATAGTCAGCAAAAGGTCTGTATAGAATATGTGAATATATATATGTATGTGTATTTTAATGCTTATCTCATTTGTATAGTTATATGTAGTTTATAGTTGTGTATTTGATTTACAATCATTTGTAAATTAGATTTCAAACCCAGTTATATATGTGTGTGGAGTTCTAATAATCTAGTCCGAACTCATATATGGATGTTCTCAATCTTTCGAATCATGTAAATCAATCAACAAAGTTTTCCAGGAAAATAAAAAAAGTCAACTTCAATTGACACAAAGAAATACATAAAAAATGTTTATATAAAACTAATTATTCAGTTATTATCTCTGACAGCAGCTGTTGATAGGAACTAAAGGTTTGTAACAGGACTGAAATTGTAATCACTTAAAGAAAATAAATAAAGCCTTGTAAAAGTGATAATATATGTCAGCAAGGAAAGCAAAGGCATTTATATTTGAATAAATATATAAATTAATTGCCCAATGTATTGATAATCACAAGCTAATAAATAAATATAATAAAATCGCCAACCATTAAAACACTATGTACAATTAAAAATAGATCACACTGTAAATAAATGTTAACAAGCAAGTTAATAAATGATTTCTTCCATCTTTTAGTTTGTCAGAAGTAAAGAGAATAAGAGAGTTGATTTAATTTTCCTAGCCACAAGATATATCTAAGGCAACTATTACCAACATTCACATAACCACTAACCTTAGAACAATCAAAATTTGGCTTTTGTTATTAACTAAGAAAAATTTACAAATGTTTTGTAGGATTCAAAAATTCTATGAATTTCACTTTGGAAATGCCTGCATAAACAACTTGAGAATGGCAATATGGTAAAAACGTTTACCTAATCTCACTCCTGCAGGGCCCACTTTTCAGCAGTTTTCAATTACAGCCATATTCCCTAACAATTGGCGATTGTCCCACTCTTTCAGCGATTTTAGCATGACGAGTTCAACAGTTGAATCAGAGAATTGCACATATATCATTTATTACAATGTTAAGACAAAACTAAGCTGAGGACAAACTTATTGTAAGGTAAGCAATATTTGTATTGTACATTCCCTTCACTTTTGTATCATTTTAGACCTAGTTCTATTGTAACTTAATAGCATAAACATTGTACTGTATGTTGTATTTTTTTGTTTCTTAGGCTCTAATATGCATTTAATATATGATAGCGTAAAAACACTTTCTAGGTTTTATTTGCATTTACAAGCGAAAAAAGGGCTAAGTTACACTTTTTGAAAGAGCTCTAGAATCTAACCTTCCATATTAATACTTGTAGTTTCTAGACTGCTGGAACATCTAAAACAGCACAACCTGTTAACAGACAAACAGCAGTTTTACTAGAGGGAAGTCCACCACAACAGCAAATGTAGACCTTGTAGAATATATTGCAAACAATTCAGAAGCTGGCAATACATTACCAGCATTATTTGGATCTCAGTAAACCTTTGATCATCTTGGCCACAACTTAATACTGACCAGACTAAAAAATCTGGGAATTCAGCAAACAGCCTTAAAATGGTTTGCAAGCCACCATAGGGCCAAACTCAAATAGTGGAGGTCAAGCAAATAGTGAATGGGCTGATTAGTGCAGTGTGATCAACACCGCTACCAATGGATAGAGTAGTCCCTCAGGGCTCTGTCTTCTGGCCAGTCTTATTTGGGCATTGATATTATTCACAAACAACTTGCTAAATTATCTGAAACATATAGTGGCGTCGTTACTTATGCCGATGACATGGCACTTTCACAGCAAACAAGAATGTGGAGCAATTGGAAATAGATACACATACTGCTGTAAAGTTGGTGCAAGAAAATTGTATGAAGAATGGCATAGTCTTTTATCAAAAAGACAAAGAAAATGTGTTTTGGAAGTCAGAAGGCCACCGTATCAGAGCTGTGAAACCTTCAAGTAACTGATAAAATCAGTACACCATAGGCCACCAGTACAGCATACCACATCCTATTTGAAAGCCACCTGCAATATGGAATTACAATTTGGGGAGGTTCCTCAGATGGCAATATACGTGTTCTAATACTTCAGAAAAAGGCTATAAGAATAATGATAGGTCTTGGATCAAGGAACAGTTGTAGGGACACTTAAGAACTGTCAGATTCATATGGTTACTTCTATTTACATCCTGGAGATAGTGCTTCATTCATAAGAAATAGAGACTTGCATGGACATCAGACAAGATATGTGAGGAACTTTATTTTACTCTTCCGCAGTCTATTAAAAAAACAAAAAAAAAACAACCATCATATGCTGGGATGAAAATATTTCATGCTCTGCCTGAGGAAATCAAGAGTGATGGCCCAACAATACTGAAGGAGTACATGAGGAACTGATTGCAAAACAAGAGCCTTTTACACTTTGAAAGAGTTCTTCTCCAGAAGGGATCATGAAGATTTATGAACTAGTCTGTATTCAATTGTGTAACCAAATGTTTATATATATAAATATTTATATACATATGTAATGACAATTCAAATCTTGAAGATTTTGAATAAAGAATATGAGTGGGGCCTTACTGATGCTTGTAATAACTACCTATATCACTTAATAATGTAATAGTGTAAAGGAATTAATTATACTGAAAAGAAATTAAATAGAAATGTATTTACAATAAATCAGAATCTGAAAGCTTGAATATGAAAAATAAATATTTGAAAAGCATTTATCTTTCCATGTATAAATAATTTTCAAAATGCAGTTTGTCAGCTGCAGGTTGATCTGTATTTTTATTTAATTCTCATTTTTAATGTTATTTTGAATTAAAAGGGGTAAAAAGCAGAAAATGATCTTTTAGAGCAAAAGTGTTTAACTAGAATATCACTGAGATAATAATAAAAAAAAATACTGTGATGACATAAATACAGATGGTTTAGAGTAGTGAGGAGAGATTGTAGTCTAAAAATATATGGTATTTTTTTTTTTTATTTTTGCTGTTACAGAATTCCAGACAAAAGTTAACTAGGGAACTATTTCCACAACAGGAAATTAAATATTTTTATTTGACTCAACATATATTACTACTTTCACTTACTTTTAGGTGGACAGAGTCTGTATCTTTCTAAGATTGAAACTAATGACTGTTCAACATTTCCTAGTAGAGGACGACTTGAAGAGTCCCCAGACCAACATTCCTGCATAATGCACCAACACTCTTCATCAAACTGAGGTAGCTTTTCAGGACGAGCTCCTAAAAATAATTATTTCATTTTGTTAATCAATAAGTAATATAATTTTAGTATTATTACTGAGTATATTTTCCTTCAAAAAAATGTATACTTTATCATTAAATTCAATGATCATGGAATACAAGTTGTAATACTGCTAACAGTTGTAAATTGCGTTTTACTTATTTTTGAATTGTTAATTTTTATTTATTTTTTTCTAGACAACTTACAGAAGAAATTAGATCTTTAACAAATTAAGGAAAATAATCATTAGAAAGTGAAACAACAGCATGGTAGATGTGTGTTCATGAAGTTATGACGAAATTGAGGACATCTATGGAAAAAGGGCTTAAGTGCACTTAAGCCCTTTCTTTCTTTGTAAGAATGCATTTTCGACAAAGAAAAACGAATAAATGTTGGGTTATCACCAAAAGAATTGCTGATAACAAATAGTAATAGTAAATAGTAATTCTTTTGTTTAACCCAACGTTTATTCGATTTTCTTTGTGGAAAATGCATTCTTACAAAGAAAGGCTTAAGTGCACTTAAGCCCTTTTTCCATAGAAGTCCTCAATTATTAATAGCTATTAACTGAAATATTTACAAGGTAACTCTCCAAAAGTTAATTTCAAGTAAAATTATGTAAAGTTTCAACATCAGATTCTTAAACATAGGTTTCCAAACATTAATCTTACATATATACCATTTATTAGTTAGAAGAACTTCTTGAAAATTTAACTTAGAAAAAAGCTACATCTTTTATTGTCTATTTTATGACACACCATGTTTTCTTCCTGAACCCTTCAACTATTTCAATGATTTTCATATCTGCATTATCAATGTTTTCCACAGTTTTTCTTTTAAATGAAAATGAATCTGCAATAAAACTTGCCAATAACAAGCAATGGAGAATCTAAAGTACTAACCTTTCTTAACAGCTGTCCAAAGGTGATCTTTGTTTTGACATTGCTCATATATGTAAGGCATCCGAACATGTCCAGCACAGACATTCCAAAATAAAATCCCAAATGCATAGACATCAACAGTGCTGTCGTACTTTCCTGAGAAGAGCTCTGGAGCCATGTGAATAGGGGTTCCAACTATACTCCCACTCATCATGGCTTCTGGTTTGCAGAATCCTAAATCTGTAATTTTTGCCCTGTTCTTCTTATCCAGCTGTAATGTAAATACAAAATAGCTACATTAACAACTATCAGAAAGTGTTTTGAATATAAATGCCCTTATCTATATGCATTTGGTAAGGAAAATCTCTATTATTCCAGAACTTATAATTGTAAAATAATTCTGACAATGATCAGAATCATATTTTTCAGTTAGCAGTCAGAGGCCAGAGAAGATATTTGTTGAATCATTTAAAATAATTGTAAAAATAAATAAAAATGAAGAAAGACTCAACTCAACATTTAACACTAGTTTGTTTTTTTACTCTCTTGGCTTGTTGCTTTGCTACACACACATCCTCTTTTTTAAAAATAACAACAATACATCAACGTCCAACTCACGTTAAATACAAAAGATTCACATGATCTCCAAAATAACCCAAACATCACTCAAAAATATTGTTACTTCAGAAAAAAATGAAATGCTGAACTCAACAATATTCAAAGAAAAAAAAGTGGACGAACTTTAGTTACTTTTACAGGCTGAAAAATTTATAGATCAAAACCTGGTTGTTGCCGTTTTTTTTTTTGTTTTTTTTTCAAACAATATTTTCTTTCAAGTTTTAGCTACTTGCCCATCCTTCTTAATGATGATGAGAATTTTTTTCTACTGTTAAAAGGCAGTTAGTAAATCTGTGATTACTAAATTTCAAACATGCAAGAATGGGGTCTCGACTACTTCAAGTGCATGTTAAGGCATAAACTTAGCTTTTCTAATAAAGAAAATATTCATATATCAAGAATCGGCAAATATTAGTTTTTTGTTAACCACAAACTTATACTTTATTTAAAGCAACCCTTCCTCCTTTAAATGACGTAATTTAGGCTAATTTAGTATTAATTTGTAACTGCTTTTCGAAAATCAACTTGAAGAGAAAGATAGGGAATAAACTTTTGCATGGGCACTACAAGAATTCTGCTGTTTCCATCATGACAATATCTCTTATAACAAAACCTAGGTACTCTTAAAGAAACTTTAATACCTGTTCAGAGGCTCACCATTCTGAATTGAATTCAATTCTGTTTCTAACAAAAAAAGATGCCTGAATGGGGTAAAAAATATATAATTTGTATTCTAACTAAAAACAAATAAAATATTTAATTGTTAAGATCTCAATCACTTCACTATTAAGATGCAGCTCCTTTTGATCACATATTAGGATTGCCTCAATTAAAAAAAAAAAAAAAAGTAAATTTTAATAAAATTGTAAAAGTTAACATATTAGCTTTAAAAAAAAAAATCTTCATTTGCTGTTTTTTTTATCTTCAGCCCCTAAACCAACAGATATTTAGAATTGGTACAAAAAAGATGCAATGGACAGCTTTTTTTATTATTATTTTTTTATTAATAATGAGTACTTAATAGCACGATAAACAACTAAAAAAGAAAAGCCCATGGGAGGCTGCCATATATACATATATAGAGTTGTTAACATTAGAAGTTCCTCGACATAGAGGGTTCTGGAGAGCGTTCTAAGGCTCCAAATGGAAAGAAATTTGGACAACAGGTACTTCAAACAATGCGCTTGCCATTTATTGAAAAAAAAACAAAAAAAAATAGTAGTACAAAAGATGACTAAAGGATGGCAATGTAACAATACAAATGTTCAATGTGTCCAGCATTGTTGTCAACATTTTCCATTCACAAAACTGCATTTTCTATCGCAAAACGCAACTGCTAGAAAATGACATCTAATGCTGTCCTTCAGATTGACAAAGTTTGACATCTTTCACAATACACCTGGTTCTACAAAAAAAAAAAAAAAAACATAACCAGAAGTCACATGGGTTGAGGTCGGTGATCGTGGAGGCCAAACTGTCTGGAATTAATGATTGATAACCCTGAAAAACAAAATTTAAAAAGTGGCGCATATCTTGATATCCAACACTTGTTCTAAGACAAGTGAAACGTGCTGATTCAAAATATGCAAACCATTTGTCTCCATCACCCACCGTTTTTTAGATATACTCCTTCAACCATTTATATTTCACTAGAACAATTATTGTTACATGGAGTACTAATGAACATGGCATTAGCTAAGAAAATAGTGAGATTGAGTCACATGATACATATACAGTATAGTAATATCTAGTTCAAGATATAATACACACATAAAATCCATACACACTGCAAATGCTTCCTTACTTTAAGATGTGTTTGGTTTGAATTTCTTGTCTGTAGACTTGCGTTTGTGCTGAGCATTTAGCATGTCACGCTGAAGAGTCCAGCAGTAGTCAGCCAACATTGCTGCACTCCATCGACCCTGATTTCGTGACTCAATCGCCGAGATGTCCTGGTGAAAACGTTCACCATGTTCGTCACTGACTGAACCTAGGTTTTCGGGGAAGAAGTCAAGATGTGAGTCGAGGAGGTGAATTTTGAGGGGCATGTTGACAGCCAGCTGTTTGTATGCTCTGATGCACTTCTTCACAACATTTACATAGTTAGCAGATTTATAAATTCCAAGGAAATTGGCTATAACTGATTTGAATGCCACCTATGCATTTTTTTCAGTATCATTCAGTAAGTCTTGGAAGTGGGTGTCAGAAATTACCTTCCTTACTTGTTGACCTATGAACACAGCTTCTTTCACTTTCGCATAACTCAACTCTGGAAACTTGTTGCACAGATACCGAAAAGAATCTTAAGTCGTTGTCTAGTGCCTTCATGATATTCTTCATGAGCCACAGCTTGATGTGAAGCGGTGGCATGATAACTTTGTCACGGTCAATCAACACCACACAAAGGACATTTTTATTTCCTGGCTGCATTCTGGTTCTGATTGGCCAATTTTTCTTTATGTAGTGGTGCTTTCTATCTCTACTGTTCCACTTGCAGATAAAACAGCAGTACTTGATGTACCTCGTCTGCATTCCCATGAGAATTGTGATAACTTTTAAATCACCACATATATACCATTTATACTCGTGATAGCATAGTTTTTCAAGAAGTTGCGACATAGTCTCTTTCAGATGGTAGAATAGCCATCCGGTACTGATGCTTATTTGTTTCCATTGTGTAATAATACTGCTTTCAAACTTGTTTTAGATGAGTCGATGAATAATCGCCATGCTTCAGTGTTGTGTTCCACCCTGAGGCTCGACATGAGACCTTGAACTTCCATACAGTAGAAAATGTGAAATTCTTTGCAATGAGTGACACTAAGTTCTTTGTGTCTGTGGCGAAAATGTGAAATTGTTGTACCCGGTGCAAGCAAATTAAATTCTTTAAGCGCGAACCGAGCAGTTCACCTTCACCTTTTGGTAGTGCTAAGTCCCATAAGAGATCACAAAGATCAGCATTGTCAATTAAATGAATACCTTCTCCAGATTGGTAGTCAGGGTCTGATACATTGCTGGAAGATGAAAGAGAACTTTCTTCTTGAGTTTCTTCATCAACTGTATATTCTGTAGGTGCTATTGGTATTGGACAAGCGATGTGATCATGTGGAATTGGTTTAGAAACTGAAGGAACGTCTGGATACTTTAAAGCTGCACAAGTTTTGTAGGAAAATCCGGTGACATATGACAAACAGAAATAACAGTCTGTGGTGTGGTTGCTTGACTCACACCATATCATAGGAACTCCGAATGCCAGATGGTTGTTTTTCTTCGCCTTCCTTGTCCAACCGCGCAAATTGCATGCACATGTCAAAACAGATGAACTGAGGTGCTCACAATTACCAGTATCCACCTTTGAATCGAAGTATAGTTCATATGCTTTCTTCAGAAACGGTGTAAAAGTCTTCCTATGGGATTTGTCTGTTAGATAGCCGCACACATAGCAAAATAGATCTGGTGAATTTATGCAACCTTTGGACGCCATAATATCGCCTTTAACTGACAATACTAATCTTTCGTTTGTTTCTTTTTTAATGTGATATCGAAAATGTTTTAAAGTAGTACCTTAAATATAACTACTGTCACAGACGACGAAAATATTCTGTGACTTTGCCTAAAAAATTACAAAAAACGTGGGGGTAAAAAAAATTGATCAACGGTGTTCCATGAAAATTAATTTTTGTCTATATCTTCAAAACCTGAGGTGATAGAGGCAAAACGGTTTTCAGATTTGAAATCAGCATAAAAAACTACATTAGAAAAAGTAAACACCATGCCAGATATTTATAGCTTGTTTATCAGTGTAACCAGTTCATTTGTAAAAGTGATGCCTTAACAAATTTTGAACACAACCGAGTGATAAGGGATGGTGCACTGCTTTGCATCAATATGGTTTTCTGTTGAAGCTCTGGTATCACAAAATTCACCAACATGTTATAATACTGCTGTCCGGTTATGGAACAGGTGTGGGGCCCAGTTGGAGTTACCTCTTCAAAAAAAAATGGTCCAATGATGAAGTTAGGCATAAATAAACACCAGTCACTTTTGGAGAATGCAATGGGACCTCTTGGACAACACAAGGGTTTTCTATCAAGGGTTAACACAAGGGTTGCGATTGAAAATTTAAGCAGAAAATGGGCTTCGTCACTCCGAAGAATGTTCATTCGTCAAGTCATATCAACTGTCATTCGCACTAAAGCGCAAATACTACACGAATTTCTGCATCACCGTGCCGAAGCTGCTTTAGACTCCTATCATGTACTGATAGTACCACAATATCTGATGCATCACTAGCCTTACAGTGGAATACAGCATGTCCAATGCTGGTAACATCTGGTATACTTACACTATCACATGGAGATTGATGTGGCAAATCCATGACAGCCGTAGCCACATCTTCAATGTGAGAGGAGTCCACTCGTTTTCATTCTCTACCTGGTAGAATGCCAAGTTGTCCTGTTGCTTCAAATTTTGCAATTATTTTGTGGACAGCGCGAGCAGACATTGGTCCATGCCTTACATGCTTCTGACACCGGAATTCTCTTACAGCCGCAGCTGCATTGTTATTGTTCTGATAGAACAACTTCACCAACAGTGCCTTTTCCTGCAGCATTTGCATTGCTCGTGAAATGCTGGTAAGCATCTAATGATTTTTAAGAACTTTCTTTCCTTTTATAGAGCTGCGAGTCAACGTTATGAAAATAACATTATGCACGACCGTGATGCAACCTCCAATCAGAGAGCTACATGTGGCCAGTGATGAAACTCTTCACTCCACCCTAGGCACGAGGAGCGAAATTTAAACGAGTCGAATTTGAAAGAATTCTTCTTGCCTTTTGTTATTTCTTGGCGTTACTTTTTAGTACAGTATCTGCATTATTTATGTTTTTAGAGTAACACATGGTTATTGTTTTTATATTAGTTATGGTTAGCTATTGCTACACATCATCTATTAGCCCTTCTTGTACTATTTTTATTTCAATAAATGGTGAGCACATTGCTTGAAGTACCTGTATAATGTTATTTTCATAACTATTTGTATATAGTTTAATGTAGAAGAGAACTCAGCTATATAATGTTTTTCAGACTGAAAAAAAAATCTATATTATTAAAAAAACTGCATGTTTGTCAACTTATCAGAATTATTTTAGATAAAGGAAATATTTCAAAATGTAAAATCAAAAATATTATATGTATAGAAATTGTTTAGAATTGTAAATACTGTATTGCATGTCTTTGTTAGAAATGTAAACTTTAATTTATTTTTTGTTTTAGTTGGAAGTTTTGGTTTATAGTTTACCTGATGTATTTTTTTTTTTTTTTTTAATAAATACAATGTTGGTTTTCATTCATTAATTCATTAACTGTAATCATGATATATATATCAGGCTGCCGGGAACGAAGCGACAGACAATCTAGTTGTAATAAAATTTTCAGCAATGCCACTCGTTTAATACGTTTTTACAAAATGTTTTCTTTTTTTTATTTTATTAAAAAAAATATACAAACCAAAACATTCTTTAGTTTGATATCCCTATGAATTAAGCCTTGACTATGAAGAAACCTAATTCCTTGCACAACATCAATAGCAATCTGGAAGAGAAAAAAAAATATGAATAAGAAACATTTTACAATATTGTGTCGAATGACTTTGCATTCCTATAATATTCAGTTCTACAATGGTTTAAAAGCTAACCATAAACTGATTCATAATCTAATTCATTTTAAGTTAGTTAAGTTCCTATTCTTTATTGTTAATTAAGTTTTTGCTTTACCACATAGGGCTCAAAAAACAAACCTAACAAGTACAATGGATTTACGAAATTCTACTACAACACTTTATGGTCGTTATACTGTAATCATTATACATTCCCTTTGGCAAACATTGTCCGAATATCTGTATTTCAACTATATTGATTAATTTTGTTAAAGTTGGACAGTTAAAATTAGAACAAAGAAAGAGCTTCTAGTTACTTATTTAACCTTAAACAGATACAGTAAACTGCCGATTATACGGGGAATTTGGTGGTGTGGCAACCCCCGATAAGCGAATTCTGCAGATAATCCGAAATAGGACGAAAAAGGACAAAAATCAAAACAAAAATGCTTTTAACATGTTTTATCTACATTAAAATGGCAGTACATACATTACAAACAATTATTTTTTTTTTATTTTACTTCATTTTCTTACTTTTTAACAAAAAAAAAATCGGTTAATTGTCTTTGTTTTTTCGTGTCGAAAATGAAAACACTCTACTAGGATGTCGCTAAATGTAGACACTGCACTGCCGATTGTGACTCATGCATTCTTTCTCAACATGTATAAAAATGTGTTTCGTAATTTATTGTACAGTAAAAAAAAAATGGAAACAGGAGAGGTCCGCGGATAATCGGGGTTTACTGTATGTGGAAAAATAAATCCATCTGCAATTAAAGTGGCTGTAGACTGTCTTATCAATACTGTTACATAATAACTTACCGCTTGTAAAAGTCAAATAAAGTTATTTTGAAACATAATGAAACAAAAACATATACAATAACTGCAGAAGAGGTTGAATCAAATGAGCACACTATATGCTGGAACATAAGTAGCCGAATGCAATTATGTTACAAGGGAAATAAAAGCTTTCAGCAAACTTGATCTTTGAAAAAGAAAATAATATGAATTAAGGTTTGACCTGAAACTTCAAATTAGGTATTTAACTCTTAGAACTACAAGTTGGAAAGCAGCTTGGGAAAACATGGATGAATAAGAAAGAAATTCCTTACAGCAAGGTAGCCATCAAGACAGTGATGCTCTTAAACGAAGACTGCAAATTCTTCATGGAGTGACAAAAACTTGCATAAAAAGGAAAGGCAAAGAATGAAATTATACTCAAGCACAGAAATAAAATGAACTGAACAGATACAGAAAACACTTTTATCAACAGATGGAGAGGAGCTAAGATAATGGTTGGAGGAATGTCTAAAACTTACAAATTTATCAGCTTCAAAACAATTTATCAAGCTGGCAGAGCTTGAAGCAAAGAAGAAAGAAGATGGCGTAATGAGTTTGGAGAATTTCAAGAAAATTTTCTTCCAGTGTATTTGTCGATAAAAGATTTATCAGCGATGTAAGTCTCAGCTGCTGTAATCTGTGAGGTCAATATTTAATAAACAAAAAAGATCTTAAATTTTTTACATTATAATAATCTAAGATATGGAAATATTTATACCTGTAACCGTGTTAACCAATCAAGGCCTGTTTTCAATGCTGAATTTAAATCCCTTTGTAATCTATCCATTATCAAAAGAACTGCTGGTGAAGTACCACCTCCATAGGATACATCAATAACTGCACCACGAAGGGCAACTACTCGATCATGCTCTGGAACATTCCTAAATAAATAAATAAATATTCATTGCTATTATTTCTATCTTTTTTTATATCATTTATCATTTTTTTTTAATAATGGTAGTATACATGTTTATAAGCACAGTAACTTTTATTTCCTTTTGCTCCTTCAATACTAATACTTTACAGTTTACTTTAACTTAATGAGAGAATCTAATTATGAATTAATTTCTTGGTCTGTCAGCAACTCCATCCCATTGGCCAAGAATAAATAGGAGCCTCTAACTCTGTTACCTAATGATTAATAATCTGCGTAAGGAGAACCTTTAACTTTATAGATCACTTGACAAATATCCAGGAAATTTCACGGTAAATCTTCAAATGACGAAACAAAAAAATAAAATCACAATGACTATGTTTTACAAGGAAATTAATTCGATTATTCTTAATTTTTTATTTGAGGAATTTTATCAGCCAATTAAGTCTGCTTCAATTAAATTTTTCAAGTTGCCAATTTAATTTTCTACTGCTATTTGAAAGATAAAAGGAACTTAAACTTACGCTAATTGTAGAAATGCAGTGAGTGTCACAGCATCATTTTAGCAAAGATGTAACTCACAAAATAACTTGCAGTTTTAAATTTGTTAAGAACACTACTTTTTTTAATTAAGTGAAAAATTACCCAATTACAAGTTGACCAAGTAATTTGTACAGTCTTTCCAATGCTAAGCAAATGACTTAAGAACTCATTAAAGAGATCCCACAAGAGTTCCAGAGACTAACTAAACAATTGTCAAGTTTAAATTTATATAACAATTTAAAAACACTCCAATGGTTAATATTAATCTGGCAAGATTAGGCATTATGAAGTCGGATTCACAAGCACAAGACAGTAATAAATCGGAGATCACACTGTGTATTCATTTTCTTTCGTAAAAACATATCTTTAATTATATGCAATATACAATACGATCTCAAGATAGTAAGAGAAACTAAAAACTTTTACCCTACATTTTTAAAGCTATTTAACAAAATTACATGATGAAATCTGGGTTGGTGCATTTTCTTTTACCTTCCTAATGTCCTTCGAGTGACCCAATAAAATGCCATTCACAACCTAACCCCTCCCCCTCTCGAGAAAATTAATAATTCTTTTTTTCCCTTGAGATGAATGTCGTGCATTCCCCAAGCACTTTACATGAATACACAGTGTGATGTCTGATTTATTACTGTCTTGTGTTTGTGAATCCGACTTCATAATGCCTAATCTTGCCAGCTTTTTGAAACCCAGTAAAAGCTCAAGTGGTGGGATAAGATAAGTGAACGATCATCGAAACCCAGCTTCAGGCACCTCAGTTGCAAGGAGAACTTTACCACTGAAGGCTACGACAGCAAAGGAAAACAGACTCTCGAATTGGATGGCAAGTCATCATCCTCTCGTCTGTTTCCACAGCTAGGGCTATTCCGACGCCACCTGGGCAGTAAAAGCACAAGCGTGCTGTGCAAGGTTGGATCTTCCTCCCTCATTCTGGACTGTACCAGTTCACCTAGTTGTTCATTGAGTAGTCTTGCGACGACCACATCGTCCCCATTCCATACTGCTGATAGCAGTCAGACAAGGGCAGGAATGCCAAAGTGTAGAACTGTGGCCAACTTGGGCCTTCTAAGACTGGGCTGTATCAACCAAACATTGCCCCTTACAAATGTAACAGTGTAGCAACTTTTACTCCTTCAAGGTCAGGAGGGTTAAGTCCTTCTCGCTGCAATAAACTGTTAGTTTTAACCTCTCTCAATATGAAAGTACTTTGAATTTTAGTGTCTCTGGTTGTGACACAAGTCAGAATAATCTGTCTGCATCCAGACCAGGAAGTACATCTAGTTTGAGTCCTCCAGTTACAGAGACTGTCTATATTTATTGGAAATTGTGTTTGATGGACTTACGGTACACAGAGATGGTATCTCTGAACAACAACTGGAATTGTTTGTTTTGCCATATGTTCATGATGCAATATCTGACGTTTCAAATAAAAGAAGGGAATACATCTATATCTTGTCCTGATGCCCAGTGCGACAAACAAGGCACAATATTATCTGAAGAGGTGGAATCCACGGTTGAAAAAGAGCTGTATGAGAAATATCTGCAATACCTGCTTAATGAAGAAGTAGACATGGATCCTCTCAGCACCAAAGGATCTTCACGATCTGTCTCAATCAGTTGCTCTACTTGCAGATATCAGTTTTGTTCTCAAGATAATCGTAATTTGTTTAGAAGCCAACGAGGCAAACAATTATACAAAGCAAACTCGATATTCTTTTTTCACATCTTTGCAAAGAAAATATGAATTTTGGGGATATAAACTAGAGTAGATTGATCAATATTATTGAAAGCACATTTCGAAGGAATGAAACATAAGTTGGAAAAGTTAAGATAATACATACAATCACATTCTACAATGAAGTCTAGAGAATGATGCTAAGATATTCCTGAGTACATTCTACAGCAAATTTCTTATGAAGCTGCTTTTTTTTTTTTTTTTTTAATCTGTTGCAGTTTACCGCACTACATAAATGCAAAAATCTAGAATTCCAAATTACAGACTTTAACTTTGAGATGGATAGAGGGCAAGTTGAAATAACAGCTACACTCTGCTACAAAAAAATTAGTAAAAGAAATTTGAGAGAAATGTTGTCAGTCTTCTAGTTAATAAGGAAAATTAAACTACATTAGAATGTATAAGTATGATGTTTTACATATATGTGTGTTTAACTGAAACCCATTTATTGGTTATACTGTTTACATACATTACAACAGTCAAAAAAATTGTCATGTATATTGAAGAATCAATCTAATTGTTTCCCAAGGGGAAGAATATCTTCTGCATAAAGTTCTTCGGCTGTTCTTGAAATGAATTCATTACAGCTCGAGTCCTCTCTGTGTCCAAATCTCTGCCCCTGAAGAGCCTTTTCAATGGTCCAAAAACATGGAATTTGGAAGGTGATATAATAGGGAGGATGCATGATGAGCATAACTTTTCCAGCAGCTCGTGCTGCATTGAATTTCTTTGGTCATGTTACATCCATTGTTTACTGGTAGTTTTTTCTATGGGTTCAAAGTTGTGACACCATATCTCTTCTCCAGTCATAATTCTCTTGAGAAACGTGTTACGTGTTCCAAGTGCTGACACCATCTATTGTTCTTTCTGATTTGACAATAAGACATGGAATCCACTGCTAACACAACACTGCTTGTGACATCCAAGTTCATGCATTACTGTCTACATAAGAGAATGCTTGCAATCATCTCCACAGCAAAACAATGAATACTCTGACATCTGTCTAAGAAAACAAATCACTGCCATTTGATCTTGTTTGGAAAGATTTGCAACAAGATATGTTATCTTCAAAACTCACTACACCATTGACATTATTTGTTATGATCTTCACTAACTCTACATGTGTACATTTGTCTTAATGCCAAAAAAAAATAATACCACAACACCTCAAACAGATGTCAGTTAAACACATTCTGTATTTATCAGAATACTTGGGTTGAAAAAGAATAGCAGTTTATTGCTGAATGGGCAAAGGAGAAGGCAATTTTTCTCATGCATCTAGTAAAGCTGGATATATTTCATTTTATTTCAGAAAATTATACAAAAGGAGGAGACTCATTTTTCTTGTTTTTTGAGAGATTTTTTTTGAAAAGTAACAGTGGTATAAAGACCACAAAATAATATATTAAAACTCATAATAGTCAAACTGATAATAGTGCTTCATCACCTATCTATAATAAGAAACTCATTAAAACCATAAGATTTTGACTAGATTCCTACTCAAAATCTTATGGTTTTAATGAGTTTTTATCTTTAATGATGTACACTGGCTATCTTCAGTTTTTTGAGCATACGATGAGCATACATTAAGATACATGCACATGACTGATATAGAAATTGGCAACATGGAGCACAAATAACTCTGCAATTCTAGAGAGGAAGAGGAAAAGATTTTCCTATCCTCACTTAACTTAAAGCCCCGCGAACACCATGCAATTTTTAAACAATTTAGTCATCTGATTTTGATGCCACGAGCAGTTTTGAGCCCGTTTATTGATTATATCAGCTCGTGACGTCAAAATCGGACTACTAAATTGCTTAAAAATTGCATGGTGTTCGCGGGGCTTAAGAAGTTTCTTGTATAAAGAAATGAAATATTGTATTAAAAAAGGTATTTATTAGAGAAATAGTGTTGACTGAATGTGTGTGTTTATAGCCATCATGAGTTGCAATATATTGTTGTTGTGGTTTTGATCAGCAAGAATCCATAATCAGCTCACCTGATTATGTCCGACAGACCACCAGTTCTCAAGCAGCCCTATCTATTCACAGTTAATGTAAAACTTTTGATATGAAGTTGACTTACCTTGTATAAAAAAATTCCATTGCAAGATCATTCCAATGTTTCTCATCAGGTGGAACAACAGATTTCACAGCACATGGAGAACATCCACCCCATGAATCACATGCATAAACAACTCCATACTGTCCTCTGCCTATTTCTCTTCCAAGTTGAGGCATTCCTTTAAAGAGGAAGTAAAGATTTCATTAATTTAATTAACATATGGTTTAACTGTTATTTATATTACGATGAATATAGTTTCTTTCAGTTTAAAAGAAAAACAAACAATATAGCACAATATTTTAGTAATATAACTGCATTCTCTCTTCATAGATGTTTACAGTAGCAAGATTTGACTAATATGATCAAAACTCCTTTGATTCCACTATCTGTCTATTTAACACCATCTCCCCCCCCCCCCTTCCACAATCTGATTCTGTTATATTACTTCTTACTTGAGTGGGCCGGGTATCCAAATGGTAAAGCACTTGAGTGTAGCCTGGAGCAGCAGGGTTCAATCCTGAGCCCAGCAAAGGTCGGGATTTTTTCCATGCTATAGATGGGATCATAGCGTCCACCCAGCCCTATGATGAATGGGTATCAGGTTTCTCTCTTGGGGGCTAAAGGCAAGCAGGCATCAAGCTGACCATCTGACCTCAACTTAATCCTGTTGATCACCAAACGCCAGGAGCCATACCGCCCGCAACCTCATGGGCCTATATATAGGACCCATGGGTCTCTGGTGGAACACTTTATTTGGACGTCCAAGTAAGAAGCTGAACAATTCCATATTTGCAGTTGGAAGCAGTTTTAAAATTAAGTTCTTGTTTCAAACATTTGAAATTGTGTTGTGGCTTAACTATAATACAAACAAACTAAATGTAATTTTAAAAAAAAAATTGCAATGATAGCTTATATTTCTGAAATACTAGTAATATTTTAAGAGCAATAAAATGATAGTGCTTGTTGCAAAATTACATTTTCAATGTCAGACACATTTTTACACAAGGCTAAATTTTGTAAACAGGCTTTTATTATGATTTTCATAGTAAGAAACTTCATCTGATCTGTTTTCCATCATTTCTCAACAAAATATGTCTACAGTATTTCTCTACAGAAATATGTGAACAGTAACAACTTTATCCAGATGTTGGCCGAGTTTTGATTGTTCAAAATGAAAGCACTATAGTTTAATTAGTGGCTTTTTCAACTATAGCTATAACAATGTAGAGTTTTGATTCTAATGTAAATATTCTAGCTGTTGGGCCGCTGAAATAAGTTTTGGACTGATGGAAGTGTAAAAATGAACCTTGTGTCTCAATTTCTGTGAGAAACTGTAGAATAAATTGTTTCAGGAATTTTCATATCTCAGTTTGTCATCCCAGGCTCACTTTGTGGAGCAGAAGATCTTTTAGTCGGTGGCTAACAGGTGAATAATTGAAAACCATTTCAGAAGGATCCACTCATTCATGTGCAAAAATTACCATTTTTCAAAATAAAAACTCTATAAGCAGCCAGCTAATCCCCCCCCCCCAACATTCTTGAAAGAAAAAAAAGGTATAATACATTAATAATTAAAGGTATAATACACGCCGACTTCATTGGATGGAAGAACGCCGACTAGCAAAGAACAATGGAAATCATCCACCTACCAAACTTTTTTAAGGTGGAAATTGAGAAGAAACACTAAGTGTACAATTACTTTTCTCTCATGAAAAGAGATAAGCATCTGCCACTGAAATAAAATATGTTACATGTCAGACACTCAGAAAAGATGAACTAAAAACAACAACAACACACATGGGATTTGAACCCAGGGTAATCCAAAATATTAGCCACTGCAGTAATAGTGCTTACTATTAATATTATGCATTTATCAGTTATCAGTTTTTGAAATTTCATAATGAACACAAGCATTATTTTCTTATGGCTTTTACAAAATTCACATTAACAGTGACTACCACGTTAGTCCTATTCATACATATAACACCATCTGGTAGATTAAAAGAAAAAAATTCCCTAAAATTTTCAAAATTACAGTTTAAAGATCTAATTATTAGAAGTTTTATTACTTTTTCCTGATATCTTGAGAAACTTAAGCTTTAAAACGAATGATTCGCTTACAATTTCTTTAACCAAAACCAAGCTCAGAATCCAACATACAAATGTTAAAAAAAAAAGTATCTCTAAACTTTATATTCCTTTGCTGCACTTTTTTGTTGGAAGAGAAACTGGTATGAATATTAAATTTTAATATTGACTTTTAGTAAAATTTAATTAGTTGGAGTGAAAAAAAAATTAATTTATTTTTAATTGTGTGCTTGAAAATAAATTTGAGTGATAAGATATTTTTTTATTAATGAAATAAATATTAGTTGATGACGTCATTATGCAAAAGAGATGATGACGTAGTCTCAAGTGAGAGAAGTCAGTCAGGTGTCTGTTGGTGAGAAGTAAACTAGATTTCAACCAGGAAGGTTGAATGGAAAAACCGTCCTTAACGGGTGTTAAATTATGGTTACCCGTTGGAGTGGAAATTACCCTGGAATTATTATGGAACAGCTGATATAGAAATGGAACTATGAGTAAGTTTTCTATTTGAAGATTATTCTAATATTCTGAGCAAGCCTTATCAAAGCTAAAAGTAAAATTAATCGATTGAATCGAGGAGATTCGGAGAACTATTATTGTAACACTAATAATTAAGAGTATTTGCTTTGGAAGATTTCATTATGAAAGAAGGTGAAGCCAAATAGAAGAGACTGAGAAAACTTGCATTATTTAATTCCAGTTACAGCGATAAATTCTGAGTTAGAATAAATCGAAGTTAAGTAAAACTATTGACATTTTGAATCGAGAAATTATAAGGAATAATTAAATGTGAGTCGATTCTGATAATTGAATTGGACCATTCAATTCCTGACAGTATGGGGAGAAATTTCCACATTTACAGTTGACGATTCCAAGACGAATTGTGGCAATGAAGAAAATATATTATTCATTAAGGAGGAATTAATATTGTTACCTGGTGATTTTCCCCCATTTGTTTTTCCCCCCGTAAGTGGACTCTTCCTTAACCGGTGCTCGGTTTCCCCGTCCCCTCTGAGGTGAGTTGACCGTTCCGGAGCTGATGGCGAGGCCGAACTCCGGGATATAACGGGAAGTTCCACCTGTGTTAGACAGTTCGTTTTGGGCGGCCAGCAGCCGTGGGCAGATTCTCCAACCGGAGACAGCAGAGTGAGTTAGTGTGGCGGCAAGCCAGCCGCAGGGAGAAGCTCTCCGAGTTAGTTCAGAGGCCGAGAGCCTCACGACAGTCTCCAGTTAGGAGAACCGAGTTGGTGTTCGGCCCCGAGTGGCCAAGGGGAAAGGTTACTTCCCAGTGAAAGGACGTTTACAGTGTGTGTCTGGGCTGAGACACAAAGTAGTTATCGAAGTACGAAGAAGGCGTTTGTGCGAGAACGCAGGAAGACGAGGCCATCTCCAACGCGGACGGCAAAACCGCCCTTCCCCGCCTGGAAGCCGGCCGAGCGAAAGACACGCCGCCGGCAACAGAAGAAAGCCACAGCGCAGCTAAGTTTAGCGGTGAACGCCAGTTCGCTCTCCCCGCTAAAACATCACCCGAAGCCGGCCAACGGAAGGGTCGTGACCGGCAAACGGAGACCGAAGCTATCCCAAGTCCGAAGACCGAGACGGGCCTTCCCCGAGGTTGAGGCGACCAAGGGACCGCCAAGCTTCACTGAGCCCACCCAGTAGCGACGCCGAAGACGACTTGCCAGGCCGGCAAGCCAGCCCTTCCCATCGACGAGTATCCGAAGTACGTCAGACGCATGCTGTGAAGTCGACGTCGACCCCTCACCAGATCCCCACCCACCCGTTGCTAACGGATTTTGGCGGATGGCCAAATCAACAGGCAGCAATATTACTGGAAGAACTATTATTTGAAACGGAATTAAGTAAAGGAGAAGTAACATTAATCATTAAGGAAGAATTGACGATTGCCGGAAGACGAATTAGTTCAAGTGAGAATATATAAACTAACTTAAGAAAGTTAATAAAACCTGAAACCATTCAGACGAATTATTCTTGGAAAGCAGGATGAATGTTTAAATAATTAAAGAAGTCACGAGGATACTAAAACCTAGAGCAGGTTAAAGGAAGAGTGAGCTGTCGTTTAAGAAGACAACCATTCGAAGTGACCAAATCGGAAGAGGAGGAAATAGAAGTTAAGTGCAAAGAAGACATCTTTAAACAAAGTATAAGTGTTAAGTGAATTTAGTGATAAATATAGTGCCTTATATTTCATAAAGTGAAGTAAGCAATTAATAGTGAAAGCTTCAAGAGTTTGAAGTAGTGTAATTTAAATAGTGCGTTTGTGTTATGGAAGAAAGCTAATCTTTTCGAGCAGAAAGGATTAGAAGACGTCAATACGTGAGTACATTATTATTTATTATTAAAATAGGATATAAGAAGATATCTAACTAAAGAAGAGTGCTAATAATAATTTAAAATATCAAGTGATATAGCATACAGTTGCATACATTAAAATGATTAAGGAGAGATACGGAAAGCTATTTTGGTAGATAAAGGAAATACTAGAAAGTTAGTAATATTCACATAGGTGAAAAACCTAACAAGGATAAACAGATTTAGAATTAATAATATACTAAAACATACAAGTGATATAAAAGGATTAGGTTGTTAGGAACTAACACTAGAGTAAAATTCACATTAGGGAGAAACCATTTAATAATTAAAATAAGTTTATTTTGGAAAAGGTTAAATATATACTTGTTAAGCAAAATGTATATGAATTGATATTATTGCATAGTATTGAGTATGGTTTATTAGGAATAGAAATAATTCCTTTATAAGAAAGAGTTTGATTCTATTGTAACTTATAGAAAGAATTGATTGCTAGTAATAATTTAATATTGAGATTTATATTATTGAAGTAAACAATTATTTGTTTAGTTGATGTTAAAGGTAATAAGATTACAACTCTGTAAAGATGTATTGAATATAATTCAATTAAAGTTTTGTTTGATTTATTCATGCATGCTGGTATACTTAGTTATTATCGCAACTCTCTGCTAAAGACAGTAGCAATTTCTGATAAAAGTACCCATATTTTGAAAAATATCGGCTTCAGAAACAAACACTGAAGAAGAAAGAAACATCTAAGCTCCATGCCAGATTCGAACTCATGTTCTGACAACTTTCACGGACAAGGTCCACGGACTCATCAACAGCTACAGGTATGGATGAGAACGAGGGTTTGAGTGAGTAAACTTTATATATTATTTTAATATTACTTTAGTTTCCTTATAAAAACATATTGCTCACTTACCATATAATAACATATCTCTTAAACATGTACTTTCCAGAGCATATCTAGCTATCCTTGGTGCTAAACATTTTCTCACCTGAAAGATATAAAAATTGTAATGAATTATTTATCATTTTTTTTCTATTCCTAACTTTATTTCAAGAAACCCTAAAATTTAAAAGTAGATATCAAATCTTGATTACCCTAAATTTTTATTCATTTTTTTTTAATACGATTCAAAAGCTTCAATTCTGGTGTATGATATTTTAATATAAACTTATTCAACATAAATATAATACACTATAACAATATAATAAGCTATAATATAAAAATTTCGTATTTCAGTGTTTTAATATACTAAGACATTTTGTAAGGGGTCTGAAATCCGTAGAACAGAAAATCACTGACAGGTTTTCCATAAACTTTATTCTTAAATTTACCTTCAGTCTTTCCTCTTCTGTTTTCTCTAATCTCCCTGAATGATGTGCTTCTAACTGTCTAAGGGAAGCAGAAAAGGATTCATGCGACTGCCTTAACTTGTCACGAAACTGTCAAAAATAAAGCAAAAACGATTTATACAAAATAACCCAGATTCAAGGTTCTCGTTAAACAGCAATAGATTCTCGGGTTTCATGAAAACTTTTCTAGTATTCGACACCTACATTTTCCTAAGTAAAAAATTACACTAAATTGGAAGCATTGGGTAATAAGATCATAAAGTATATTTTGTAATTGATACTGCATTAAATTTTAAGAAATCACAAAATGCCTGAAACATTTTAAAGATTTTTAGATAATTCATGAAAGATAAATATATATATTTATACATACATACACACACTGCCAACTAAGGAAGATTGCTTTAAGTTCACACGTAATAAAAAAATTAAGAGAAAAGTCTACCCAAATATTAGGTTTACACTAAGAGAAATAGAAGAAACTCTTCAGTGGTTTCATTTCTAATTAAAATAGGTGGTTATCAATATGCTTATATTATTAAAATATGGCTTTTTGATTTTTCTTTTTAATAATACTAATAGTTATCTTAATTTCAAATAAAGCAACATACTTTAGTTCATTCAGAAAAGTGGGATTGCTTTCGGTTAGCAAATGAGAAACAGTAGTAGTTCAGAAATAATTAACAAATGTGCACTGAGATTCATCTTTGTTAACAACTGGAAACATATCGATTGAGTAAATGGATTGACTATAACTAAAATTTTCCAAACAATCTGCTACTCTGAATGTTAAAAGCTCAAGTGATTTTGAAAAGAAATATACCTGTGAACAAATGCTTCTAGCTAATCGTGATTCACTGAGACTATTAATCATATCTGCAGCCACTCGTCGCTTCCATTCAGCATCTATTCTTGGTGGGGTTTTCCAAGGCATACTGTGTATAACCTGCCAGTAAAAAGAAAGCCAATATTACCATTTTTTTCTAAATGCTAAATCCTGCATGTGGTTTATCGTATGACTCAAACTTAAAAGATTAATATGGATTCAACATTAAACAAATGAGTTATTGTAATAATCTTTTATAGTTAGTTTCCACTTGATCCACTATGTGCTTGATGGTTTCAGCAGACTTTGGACCACTGTATGTATTCTGTTCATCTGAACTAATGATGATTTACCTACAGGATTCTGACCTTAGAAATGATAAGCTGAATTCAGGCAATCTAAAATATAAGCGGAGCAATTCAAAGCAACCAATGGTAAATTTGAAAATGATCAGCAAGGTATTGTCATAATCCCTCAAAAGTCTCTTTCCCTCCCACCCACTGCATCAGAATTGTAAGACACTTCTAATCTTTGATAACACAATGTGGCCAAGCATAGTTTGGCAAGTATAAATCAGGACTTTATTTATTTTGAATTACTTAAGAATCAAAATAAAAGTATTGAGTTGTAAGAAATGTTTATGTGAAGTTAACCAAAAGAGAAAGGTATGGTGGTTTAAATATAAACGATAATCTTTAAAATAGGCGAAGAAATTATTTATACGAAGACTGCAACTTTATTTTGAAGAACTGGTACAACATGTTCCACTTTATTTTATTTTTTTATTGTGCAACTTGACAAGGCTTGAAAAACATCATGTCTCCTTTTCACTCATTTCTTTAGTCTGATTTTAAAAAGAACATGCTGAAAATACAATGCCTATATTAATAGTTTTTCATCATTCTGGAACACAAAAAATCTCATTTTAATCCAAAATAACACACTTTGCACATTAACTATAAATATGCATTTAAGTTTTTCCGTTAGCACTTCATTCTGAAAACACTATATTGTCAGTGCCCGAAAGGCATTCTTATAATGCACTAGATTAGATTATTTTTTTTTTAATACTAACTACATGCAAGTTAAATTTGCATTTTTCAATTGCACTATTGACCTTTTCCCTTGTTTACAATTAAATTCCTTTGAGCATTTCTGGGAAAAGGACAAGGAATTTATAAGCTATGGATTTCACAGTGTTATTTTTTATTGTTGTTTTTTGTGTTGAATGCCACTGATGGGAGAGGTGGTGGTAACCATTAACTTTTTGCACTGTCTGAGCCTATCACCGTGGGTAAATTAGCTGACGAGTCCTAATAAGGATGAAACAGCTATCCAGGAATCCCATTCATGATGGCTCAGTGTGCGAAAGGCATTCTTACTTGCACTAGATTTTGTTGTTTACTATATTATTTCTTTACTATTAAAAAATATTATAATATGTCATTTAGCATACAAGTATTCTGAACCGCTTGCAGGCTCATGCTTTCAGCAGCAAGACCTTCACCAAAACTAACTCCAACAGAAGTTTGTAAGTAATGGCAGTACTTTCATCAATAAACTCTGTTGTCAATGGAAGATTTTCTGTTATGTGCCATTGCCATATTCTGGGAAGTTTAGAAACTGGGTTTTTTAAAAGGCTCAAGTTTCATTACTACGACCTAAATAGAAACAAACCGTTTATTACCTAGTCTTAAAATGTTCAAATAAACAAGAAAAGCAATAAAACTATAATTAAAATGGTTTATGTGACTAATTTTAACTATAAAACTAGCAAAAAGTGCTTAAATTTGACAGCCGCAATGTTAACTGAGCAAACAACACTGTCATTGAATTAGTATAGCTCCACTTCTAGAAGCGTTTTTGATGTGAAATAAATTGTAAAACCAAGTCTTAAATTAGTTCCAACAATTCCCACCAAAGGGAGATATCTGACCGACTGCAAAAATGCACATCTTCCTTCCAAAAATCCGACTTGAATTGAGTTTTGTGTATGTCAAATTGTAACGTCCGAAACAATCAATCTTATACTATACTCTTTGCATTGTTTAATGATCAAAATTAGGCTTAGTGGGCTGTCTATTGTTTTATTTAGTTGTGCAAATTTCGTAACTTCAGAGGGTGCTACAATTCTTAATTTAAGCCTATGTTGAAACGGGAAATTTCTTTTTTGTCAAAATCTGTAACGTCCGACATTCAGAGATTGCCTTCTGTAAAACAATCACTAATCCAAATTTAAATTCGTTTTTAGTATTTATTAAGATGTTAAGCTCTAAAGAAGGTTTTGCTGTAGAAAGCAACTTTTTACCTACATTTGTGAAACTTCTTTTTTGTTGAAAACCATGTGCCAAATGCTTGTAACGTCCGAACCAAGATGGCCGCTTTGACTTGAATTGTCGGTTGTCAAAATTTTGACATGAAAATTTTGCTCTTTGTAATAGAATCTGATCAATGCCATACAACTAATTTTGATTATTAGATATTTGCTCATTTCTTATTGATTCACCAGTTGCTTAAAGTTTGTGTGTATGTCAAATACTGGTAACATCCGCAATGTGCATGTCAAATGTCTAACACCCGACCAAATTTCAATGAATTAATTTAATATTTTCTGAGCCATTTCCTGTCCTGGCAGCACTATTTATGGCATCTAGATACCATGCTGCAACATCATGTAAAAAATTGTGGTGATACAAAACAGTTTATTTTGGGACCTCAAATTAACATTTGTGAAACCCAAAATATGGCAATGGCACTTATACTAACAAGAACACCACATATCTCAGTGAAGTTCTCAATAAGGCAACAAGTTTTGTCTACAGTTATTTTATCCTTCAAATTCACCCAGACTAATTACTCAATTCAACAACACTGCTATGGCAACAGTCACAAATGAAGCAATAGATAAAAGTTTATAAAATTCAAATGTTACGTTAAATGCGAGAAACTGGTCTGTAATTTTTTATGGCAAGTTTTTTAATTGTGTCAAATTATTATAAATTTTATTAATTTATTTATAGACTTAAAAATTCCAATAAAGCTTATTTGATTTATAAGTAATTTAGAAGAATCTGATTACCTGTTTCATTTTTTCCCAAAGACACCGCATAAAAGATGAACTTGTTTTTGTTGTGACTTCAACTTGATAAGCAGCATTCAATATCTAAATGAAAACAAAGAATCAGTAATTAGTAGTAGACATTACAAACAATTTTTTTAAAATGGTAATATAGCAATAACACATTGAAAAAAAATTACTTTTAATTAGGTATAAAAAATAAAATTAAGACAAAGTAAATGAATAGAAAATTACTTGTGTCAAAGCAGCCCTTGCTTGAAGAGATTCCCCTTCATCCCTATATGCATTTTCCAGACTTTCTAGACACCTTTCTAAAGTTCCTAAAATTAAAGATTAAGAAAAAACTAAGAAAATAGTTATAATACGGTCTTACATTGTGAAGTGTCTAGAGGAGTGTTTCTAAACTTGTGTTTTGCAGAACAGAGCCTTTATTTAAAAGAACAAAAGTTTCCTCAAATACAAGCAGCAACATCACAATGATGTTTACTGTTTCATAATACAGTAGAACTTCGGTTATCCAAAACTCTTTTAACCGGAACCTCGTTTAACCGACGTCGGTTTCCTTAAGTTTTTTTTTTGTTTTGTTAAAGAAACAATTTCTTCACCAACTCCCTCCCCCCCCCCCTCCTGTCGGAAATTCCATTCTATTGTCTCCCTTTGCCGGAAATTCCATTAGTCTCGAAGACCTTTTGCCTTCTGTCTTTCTATAGGCTACTTTCTGTCCGTTGGCTTTACCGAAATGTAGAACATACATTTATGCCATGGAGCCTACTAAATGAAAACGCGTTTTGTTAACAGTGGAACAGAAGTTCCAAATTGTGAGCAGAATTGAAGCAGGTGAGACTTCTAAAATAAGCAACTCTGATGCTTTTGAATGTTTTGCTAAAGAACTGATGTGGTTGGAGCAACAGACTGACTCTTGATTCTACAGAACTTATTATGCTACTGAAACAACTTCGGGACAGAGCGGCTAAGCGACGTCAGTCATGCTTACGGCAGAGCAAACTTCCGTTTAAGCCAATATAAAGTATATATCGTATGTCATATAAACATTTACATTGCATTATCTGACTTGTGTCACATCTATTGAACAAATTTATTGTTTATAATAATAAAAACATCACATTTAGTTATTTTGTACATATGTGCATGTTAAAATCCAGTGTTAAAATTTTTGCAGACTCCTGACGGCCATTTTTAAGTGCTCTCTTTTATCCGGAATTTTCGATTTACCGACGGAGGTCAGGTCCCAGCCACTTCGGTTAATCGAGGTTCTACTGTATATGAAATCTCTTAATGAAACTGCTTTGTCGTCATCTAATTTGTTAAACTGCATAATCATAATAAAGTAAAATACAATGCATAAACTTTTTTGTTTCAGTCGATTGATAAAAAGCATTTTATCATCTCCAAGCACCACTGGATAAAAGAAAGCACATCTCATTAATCTTGGTTATGTTTTGTTTCAACAGAAGCATGCTTGGTTGATACAATGGAAGATTTAACAAGTTTCCATCAATGACATTTATTAATATCAAATTTTCATACACATACATTACAGAAACTTTCAATATGACCCAAGAAACAACATTTTGAGTTTAACAACGGGAAAAAAATTGTGTACTATTTTTGGTCAAATATTGTGGCATACACAGAATTTAAATGATAGATGGTAAATTATGACAATGAAATAAATTCACAATGTTTATATTTGCATGTAATGTGAAACCATCATGCTAATGTTATTCTACAATTCTCAGGTTGAATCTACATAGATCCGATCTTAAATAATCAAAATACAGGCAGAGTTTCTATCTTCTTTTCAAAGTAAAAAAAAAAAAAAAAAAAAGGAGTCACAAGATACCTCCTTTTTTTTTTGCATTTGGAGAACGGCTGGCACATGAATTTTCTCACTAATTTTTCATTAGTGAGATTTTTATTGTTCATTTTTTCTTTTCAGGCACCACTGCGCTTCTGAAGATCATTCATATCAGCCTCAGTACAGAGACCTTGTTGTTTTACTGGTGACTGCTCCTGGCTGATGATCCAGGACGTCACTTGGTAACAATTTGGTCTCACCCATTGTTGTTTTTTAAGATACCTTTTTGTTTCAAAATGTTGCTTGGTTCAGTCATTATATTTTTATGAATTTCTTGATAGTAGGAAACAGGGAAAGCCACATAGCAATATATCAGGCAAGATAGATGGGAAACATGACTCAGAAATTGAACGTAGTCAAATACTAAGAGGGATACGTGATGTCTTACATTATTGCGGAAAAGAAATTACGTGGATCTCACTTTCTTCTTACCAGATAATCAAGGACTTTTCCATTCTTTATTATATTACTGCTTTGAAAGTTGTATTGATAACAAGAGCTCTATCAGTTGCAATGATTTTCCAAATAAAACTTTTTACATTTTGAGATGCTGAGAAATGGGTAATTCAAAACCATTATGACCAAACCCTTCTCTAAATGTTCATTTTAAATTGGTGTAATAATTCCTTTTCATAAAAACTACTCTACTGAAATCATTTGAACGCTTAAGTATTTATCAGAGGCTAACAAATTCTTAATTCTGCGAACATTTTCCTGGCTGAATGCTTGAAGAAGGCATTTTATTTCAAATCCTCTGTTCTTTGTAGGCATTTTTAAACTTAGCACAGCATTTAAAAATACTATTCAGGAAAAGCATTATTGCCATAATCTATTAAAATATTTCCCAGGTTCAGTAACTGATTCACATTATTTTAAAGCAAAATTTAAGATTCACTCCTTTTTCCATTTTTAGTGTTTTGACAGTTTATGACAAAGAAGAAAATCAAAGAAGATTCAAATGATTGTAGAAATCATTAGTCAATTGCAAAACGTAACAATTTTTGTTCCACATATAAATTAGATTAATTCAAGGATTTTAAAATAATTCAAAATAGTAACATGAAGCTCAAAAGAAAAAAAAAAAGGGAGGGGGGGGGGAAACAACAAGGTTTTAACCAAGATCCAGAAGTTTAGATTACGTCTGTTTGCAATTGATTATTTAAATAAACTAGTCGGCTACCCGTCGCTTCGCTCCGGAAGCCTCCCTTATGTAACGGAAAACAATTTTTTATTTATTAAAAATAACACACACACACACACACAAATTACATCAAGGAAACTAAAACTAAAATTTTTTAAAAGCTTCTTTTTAATTTAATTTTTGATGTCTATATTCTCTCAATCTACGACTGCTTTTAGAACCACCTTGTAAATCATATATCTATGATATATTTTTATTTTTTACAGAGATTAGAATGTAGGCCTAGTGGTCTAATGGCTAAGATGTCTAACTTCTGAGCAGTATTCTACCTAATAGAAATAGTGCATCTTTCTTTCTTGACTATCTTTTTTTTAATTCCTATTGATACTTTTCAGTCGTTTTCGAGTTAGAAATAGTGATGGTTTTTGAGTTACAAATAGTGATTTTTCAGTATTCTACCTAATGAAATACTGCTTCTTATTTCTTGACTCTTTTTTTTTTTTTTTATTCCAAATGATACTTTTCAGTGGTTTCTGAATTACAATAGTGTTCAGTATTCTATCTAATAAAAATACTGCTTCTTTCTTTTTTGAGTCTCTTTTTTTATTCTAAGTGGCACTTTTCAGTGGCTTTTGTGTTCCAAATATTGATGGTTTCTGAGTTACAGATAGATAGAATACTGAAAAATCACTAATAGAAGTATCGCTTCATTCTTTTTTGACTCTCATTTTAATTATAATTGTCACTTTTCAGTGACGTTTGAGTTATATTTATTGATGGTTTTTGAGTTGCAAATAGTGATTTTTTCGGTATTCCACCTCAAAAAAAGAGTGCTTCTCTCTTTCTTGACTCTGTTTTCTTTACTCCAACATCTGGCGTGTACACCCACATATTTTTCAATATCACATAGGATTTGGTTAAGTAAGAATATTTAAAATATTGCAACGTTTCGGCAATTATCGTTCTAATTGTCAGTTTCGAATTACAAATAAACTGACTGATGTGAAATAAATAAACAATCTTGAGATTCAAAAAAAAGATTGAATACATTCCTTATTGATGGGGGAAAGGAAAGGAGATATAAGTCAAAAAACCATATGAAGAGAGTTGTAGTCCCTATGGCCTAATGGATAAGGCATCTGACTTCGGATCAGAAGGTTGCAGGTTCGATTCCTGTCGCGGATGTTTCATTGTAAAAATTATTTCTATTTTCCATTCGCTCAGAAAATTGCGCCGGACAGAGACACAGACAGACAGAAAGACAGACAGACAGAGAAATAAAAGATTTTAGTAATATAGATTCTTAACATGGGATAGAAAATTCTGGATAACTACCTAGTAGGTTGTGAATTATCTTAGTACTATTTCATAACATTTATGCTTAAAATTGACATAAGATGTGATTATAGTATTATTAAAATGATGTACTGCACTTTCCTAATTCAGATTTTAAAATTTATCATGTATTATTAGCACCAAAAAAAAAAGGTATCCAAATAATAAAAATGGGCTTTCTAAACAAATTCTATTATGTGGCTATGGTCTTCGTAATGAACTTTGTTTATTCTGTTTTTGTCACATACCATTGGTAGCAAGGAGAGGATTATTGTTCACTAGGTAAAATGCAAAAATTTAGGATCAAAGATTGCCTTTCTAGGAGGACAGAGTATCATCAAAATAAAAGGAAAAACACAAATTTACACAAATTGTAAGATTTCATTTTATACATTCAAAAGGTGTTTGGCTAAAGGAGTCCTGATTTAAAGTCAGTCGATAAGCCAGGCTTTCTTCGAAACTATGGATGACATCTTGCTCTCATTCTCCTAGATTGAATGGTAATTCCAGATAATAAAATGCTTCAAAGTAAAATAGCTTTGAGAAAAAAGAAAAGGAAAAAAAATCAACTTGCTGAGAATGAGGTAATAAGCTGAGAAGGAAGGATATCTTGACGTCGAACAGAATAAAATTTCTGCCCAAATCCAAATTTTTTTTATCAAAGTCAACTAAGAGGTACAAGCTAGTTCAAATTCACATTTTCAAATTTCAATCAAGTGTTAACAAGCTTATTGGCCATATCTTATTCGATCGCTGAAAACTTTTTAGCAATCCTACTTTCACAAGGTTTGTCATTCACTAATCTACGCTGTATTACAATAGCATGTAAATTACTACACAATTTATGTTGTAATAAAATTGCTGTCAAAAGGAAAAAAAAGAAGAAATAACTGAGAACAAATCAAACCACTACAATTTTAACGGAAAGTTGTAGGAAATTAATTCAATGAATTTGATTCCTAAGGATTCAAAGGCAAACTTGCCTTTTTAGTTTTAGAAAAGAAAAGTCTATTTCAGCAAGAATCAGGATTTTCAGTGTCCTGCAATCTTTGCTTGATATCTTGACTGATAAAGAGTGTGTTTATCACTGATCGCTATTTCTTCTAACTGAATGACTAACTGGACTATCTAAGGAAAGCAGAGTTAGATGGAGTTCTAGAAACAGAAAAATTTTCAATGGATGGCCTTTAATTTTTTTCATGAGTTTAACTTCAGAAGTTGTAATGATGATCAAAGACTTTTATTTAATAAAAATTAACTTACCAATGAAGCTTTCTCTTAAGTATTCCACAGATCCAATGAGTTTGTTGGCTACAGCATTATTTAGGGTGCCCAGAATAAGATCTTGAATTTCACCAGTACAGATTTTCAAGTCTCTGGCAGTTGAAACTTCCCCATTCTCTGGAACAACTACACCTAAACATTTTAGAGCATAATTAGCATTTAAAACTGTCAAAAATTAACAATTATAATATTTTTTTAATATTTAATCAATATATTTATTGATTACAAGTCTAATATTATTAATTAAGCCAAATTCTATCAAATGCATTACTTTGAAAATTAAAATTCAAGCATTCAGAAGGCAAAGATGTAAATTTTTTAATCACAGTTTTAAATAAAGTAATACTCTATAGTCAGAAAAGTCAGAAAATTAAAATTACCTTGGAATTCATAATTCATGGCCTTTTCCATTAATTCTTCTTTCATATTTGTAATAGTTGCTGTAATCAGATCTCGTATTTCATCCTGTTTCCTATTTGCAATGCCTAGTAGAGTATTAAATAATTCTGATTCTTTATCTCGAGCATACACCAACCGTTTTGGTGTAATCATCATATCACGAGCCATATCAAAGGCAGATACAATAAACATACCCAAACATTTGTTATGATATTCATGTAAAACAGACGATATATTCACTAAATAAGCCTGAAGAATATGACGTACAAACAATAAAATACTGGACATATTATCAAAATTCTCTACGAGTTCATTTTCTACTTCCATAGGTATGCTTCGTCTCCTTACTTTGGGTGTCGTGCTTGGTAGCATGGACATGTAACCTTCAAAAAAAAAAAAAAAGAGAGAAAGGAATAGTTTAATAAATGTTAAAAGTTTTATTAAATTACTCCAAAATCTAATTATCTAAGATAGAAGTAACTATGTTGTAAAAAAGTTGTCAAAGCTCTCAAAGTGTACAATTAGGTGAAAATTTTAGAAGTCTTAAAGTACAGTAACTAATAGGAACCACTTTAAATTTTATAATTTTTCTTGATTCTCAATGCATTCCTAATATGGATTATCCAGATTACCATGGGCTGGAATAAAGAAATGTCACAGCTCTAACTATCCTAGTCCAATAAATTTTCAATGTGTGAACAATGAAGAGTTAACTGAAGCCAACAGAACGAGGAAAAAGAAAAAGAATAAAAGAGAGAGAATACATTTTTAATTTTAAGACAAGACTAATTACAAAAAGGATTAAAATGTCTTATGTCATCATGCCTTAATGGTATCACATGAAAGAAAATACTACAAAAATGAGACTATTTTCCAATGCTGTCCAATATTGCTTTTGTTATTGTTCTGCAACTTATCCCTGATACTTACTGGGAATTGCAAATTTCAATGAGAACAGAATAGGTTACCTGCAAATTCATAAGGGATCAGAAAAGCTTTGGCAAAAGTTCAAGGTGAGGTTTGGATAAACTGGCGAAAAAGAATTCAGACAAAAGAATCAACACCCAAGCCAATTCCTTGAATTAAATGATGTTATTCACAATTTCTAATCATGTTACTAATGTAAGCCAGGAAAGAAACAAAAAGTAATAAAAGAAAGTACATTAAAGTAAGGAAAAACAAACAAAGTTAGAAAATGGAGAAAAAAAAATGAAGAAAGAAATAAAAAAGAAACAAAAAGATTTAGATCCCAGCAACTCTAACATACCAATCAGTGATATTAGCAATTACATTTGTTCGCCAACAAACGTATTAGGTTAGTCGCTTTTCTAACATCTAAGCTATTAATTGAAATCCAATGACAACAATGTCAAATATCTCGAAATCCATAATCTGGCAACCCCATAAACCCACATTCATTTTTGAAGTACTTCATCTCAAAAAGGGATATTGAATTTAGTATTTTTATGTTACCTTGTTAGTATTATTGTATAGTTGAGCATCTCTAATCCAGAATGCTTCGGCAAGGGAATATTTTGGATTTTCTTGGATTTTAGAATCGGCAGAAAAGTGAAAAATATTTACTTTCATAAAGTTATTTTTTACTTAATATAAAAAACAAGAATACAAATGAAGCAAAGATAAATTTATTTATCATAATTCAGTAGGAACATAGAAAGAGATTGATGAATAGTTTGAATTGTCTTCGGTCCCCTCTGACTTCGTTCTTAAAGAGGGCGGCTAAGGTCATCTTTAGCCAACAAGAGCAATGTATTGTGTAGTTTATGATCTTTATTCATTACCTACAGTATTTCTAGCTGTATTCCAAAAAACCAATTAGTGCTTAACGGTCTGCGTTAAGGAACAAGTATTAAAGGTTAGGCTTATGTCAAAAAGGGAATACCATAGGTTCTTTGTTGACAGAAATTCAAGAGAAATTCTTTGTCCTTATGATGCCAAGCAGTTAGCATCAGTTTATCAGTAATGTTTCTTAGGTGGCCAATGTATCACTCAGGACAAAGAATGGATGCACACATGAATTCATCACATACATTATCTTGAAATTAGAAGGCTTAACATGCATTGAAGAAATAAAGATAAAGTGAAAATAAAACACACTAACCTCAACCAATATAATAAAAGTAATAGGGAATTATCCGACAGTTTTGGAATACTTTGCTTATTCCATCATCAGGGACAGCACAAACATTTAGGACAATACAGGACGAAAACATGCGGTATTGGTGGGTTTAGTAGTAGTGATGGGAGTTTTGCTAATCAGTGACTGGATTATAGGCATTAAGCAGGATTACTCAGCAAGGAGGCAGTGGGTTAGTTTATTATGGGAGGGAGGGGTTTGGTATCTGTTATTTGGTATCTGGGGTGTGTCGAATTTCACTGAAATATGTTACTGTATATCAGCGGTCGGCAACCCGCAGCCCGCATGCGACCCATGAAGCGTTTTGGTGCAGCCCGCGAGGCGTGTTGGAAGATTTTTTTTTTTGGTTGTTAAAATTAAGATTTTTTTTTTTTTTTTTTTGGTTGATAAAATTAAGATTTTTTTTTTTTGGTTGTTAAAAAAAGATTTTCCTTTTTGGCCCAAGTGCGGCCCGCAGTAATCCCCACATAACATATTTGGCCCTCTTACAACAAAAGGTTGCCGACCACTGCTGTATATGATCGTGTGGGGTCTTTGGTAGTGAAGACTGTGTTCCTTGATGCATAGAGGGCAGCGTGTTTGTTCCACATAGCCAGAGAGGCATTGTTTACAGGGGATCCAATATACTGTGTTGGAGGGATCATTTAGGTGTCTCGTGTGTGCAGTGTTATGTTTGGAGATCTGGTAAGGGGCAAGGAATTGTTTAATAAAATGCTCAAGGTGTGAATAGTAATCCAATCTTCAAAAAGTGAGAAACTACATGAGGGCTCTTGAGGGCGTAGGCTTGCAGGAAATCCATATTGGAACAGAAACGAATCGTCGCTTGCAGGACCATCCTAGGGAGCTGAGCAAAAAATTTCACAGCTCCAAATGATAGAAGGCAGAGAGCAAATGGCAGACACAGAAGGCAAATAAACTGATATTCATAGATAAGTGGACGGTGTAAAAGGATAGAAAGATGTCAAGCCATGACAGTTTTATCAGCTGAAACAAATGATCCTTCCAACTATTTTTCTGAAATATGGAAGTTTATTTTGGTTTTTATTTGTATCATTGAGTTAAAACAGTTGAATAATGGTGGATAGCAGTCATTTGTGTCACTATATTGCCAATGTCCAGTTTCAATCATGAGCACATCTCTTGAGCAATGTTCAATCAAGGTATGCTCATTTTTTTTGAAGACGGACTAAGGGAAACCCATATGAAAGGGATCTGCATCAAACATGATGCAGGGTTTGGATTTTGTGGTTTTTGTGAGTTTTCTTAGTTTGTTTTGTAGGAGTTAAGGTGGTTGTGGAAGAGATGGGAGGAATAGTTATGGAGGTTGAAAGTATGTTGTAAATCGTGGTTGAGCTCAAAGTTTAGGGAACATGTTAGCAATGCTTCTTCTACATCTACTAGGACTATTTCTGAGGCCTAATCAGCTCTCCTTCCTAGCCTACTCTTTCTCAAAAACAATTAAAAATTAAACAAACAAAATCGTGCTTCTTACATCACCCAATGCAAAAAGCATTATCATCAAAATAAAACATATGTCCGAATAAAAATTGTCCAAATAAAATATCTTCTAAGTAAAATATCTTGTAAGTAATTTTCCTCTTCGAAGTTCTAAAATCCTTCTTTTTGAACTTATCATTGAAGAAAATAAAATGTTTTTTAAAAATCTACTCGCCAAAGAATCCAATCTTCATATTATACAAAACTCACATTGACGTAATTAAATCAAATAAAAATCCTTTATTCCACTCCTATGTCTTTCACACAATATTTCTTCTACATCTTCTAGGAATATTTCCGAGGCCTAATCGGCTCTCCTTCCTCAGCCTACTCTTTCTCAAAAACAACTAAAATTAAACAAATGGTGCTTCATGCTTCTTACATTTTCCAATGCAGGAAGCATTATCAAAATAAAAAAGAGAAACTTTTATCATCTTTTATTTTCTTCAATGATAAGTCCAAAAAGAAAGATTTTAGAATTTCAAAGATAAAATTACTTCGAAGAGGAAAATTACTTACAAGATATTTACTTGAAGATATTTTATTTGGACAATTTTTATTCGGACATTTTATTTGGACTACTTATATTCAAACAATTTTTATTCGGATGTTTGTTTTATTTTGATGACAATGCTTCCTGCATTGGGTGATGTAAGAAGCATGAAGCACGATTTGTTTAATTTTTAGTTGTTTTTGAGAAAGAGTAGGCTGAGGAAGGAGAGCCGATTAGACCTCATAAATATTCCTAGAAGACGAAGAAATATTGTGTAGAAGACGTAGGAGTGGAATAAAGGAGGTTTATTTGATTATATTTGGGTTTAATTACGTCAATGTGAGTTTTGTATAATATGTTAGCAATGCCCTGTGTCTAAGTCAATGGTGATGATTATACAGGGAGTGGACACAATAATATGAACACCCATATGAAAACGGGCCTTAATTCATTTGCGCAGAAGAGCCCTGCCTTCTAGAACAGTCGTCTGTCACCTAATGGCCGCAAAGGCATCAGTCGATCAGCAACAGTCGTATGGGTTGCATGTGACAATTGTACTAGCAGTGAAATGTCGTTATGTCCAACCTCTCTCACTTCAAAAGAGGTCTGTTTATTGGAGTGTGCTTCGCTGGAGCTTCAGTGACGAAACAACCAAAACTATCCAACGGGAACTGCATGCTGCAAACATTCATGGCAGAGCGACTATTCAAAACTATTGGTGACACTGTGGAATGCATTGAAGCAATGGCAATGGTGCTCGCAGACACTGGACACAACAGAAGTGGGAACATGTCATTTGGGCTGACAAATCTGCATTGACATTATTTTAGACCACTGGACATGTTTAAGTGTGGAGAACACCTGCCTTTCTTGTTGACCGCCTCCTTCCTACTGTAAACTTTTTATTGTTTCTGAACTACAGACCCCTCCTGCATCAGGAATTACATGCATATTCACTTGACATTGTGCATGACCTGTATCCATCCCACATCGGATATAAGCTTTAAATTAGGTGAAGGGTGGGCCAACACCCTAATAAAAAAGATTTTGTGATGTTTCACAAGTGTTCATATTATTTTGTCCACCACCTGTTTGAGTGGGGTTGTGTTTGAGTTGCAATATATGTATCTGTTGGAGCATGAGGGTTTTGTGTGTATTGTCTTTTATAAGTAATGGAGATACGCAGTTGTTGGACGACTGTTCCAGTTCAAATTGTAGTGGGGATCCAAGGAATTGAGGTATTTTTGTATATATGTAATATAATGTTGTTCAGTGTGTTTTGACCATATGTTTTCACCAACACCATCACCATGTGTTTATGTCGTATATTGTCTTAAATATTTGTGCCATCCCTGATGATGGAACATATTAAGTATTCCGAAAGCGAAGGGTAATTCCCTATTAACTTTTTTATATTGATTTTATTGGGTAAGTGCATTTTATATTCATTGTCTTATCTTTATCATCTTGAAAAGTTCTGGATTTGAAAATTCTGACCTAGAGATGCTCAATGTAACTTTATAATATACAGAAAGGGGGAGAGAAATATTCTAACTAAACTGAAGAGTAAAAATTCTTACCAATATCACATAATTGCTGAAATATGTTGAATGAGTTCTGAGATATTTCTGTTGGTTGAATGGGACTTGAACTGAGACAGGAAGTCATCTGCGCATGTTGTTCAGATTCTGTTAAGTCAGGAGAAGGTGGAGGACGAGTACGAATGAAGAATACTGGCCGTTTTGGTAAAAGCTGCTTCAGATGAACTAGATCCTCTATTTCCTAAAAACAAATTCAGCAAATTTCAGTAATTTTAGTATGTTACATTTGTCCATTAATGATCTGCATCAGCATCAATTTAGAATCTTGATCAACTGGAAAGTATATTAAATCTAAATGTTTACGCCCAAGTTCACTAAATATTTTGAATCAACACATATATATTTTAAAATGTTTGTAGGATTCTTTATAACTTTTTATCAAACTCTACTGAGAAACTAGATATTATTTACAAACACATAATAAAATACAATTATTAAATTATTAAAACTCATAACAAAATCAACAAGTTCATGTAATTGAGAGCTCTGTTTTTAGAATTTGAATAGAATATCCAAGACCATCTTGTACTGAATATTTTAGTCCTCGTCTGTTGGATTTGGTCAGTATTCACAGTTTCGTGAAGCCAAAGGAAACAGCACATAAATCAAAAAATAAATAAATAAATAAATCCTTTAAAATATAAAACGATTAATACACAAAGTCCAATATATCCATTCAATTACGTCCTGTTCGGTAAGTCCTACGATCTTAGTTCACATGTTATATTTGGCTTTGTGCCTTAGCTTGGGAATGTAATGTAATGTGGTGAGCGTGGGTGGCTTGACAGCCAAGCACTGCGACCTGAAAGATCTATTGTGCTATCCCACGGAAATATGGACAGACGGAGAGAAAGACTGAGAAAGGATGGTGTGAGAAATGCAGGGGAAATGGGAGAACCCTGGGAAATCCTGCCCAGCACGGATCGCCACCATCAACGAAACCCACATGAGAACCGAACTTCGGTACTAAGGCCAGTGTCTTAGCAACATCGCCAACCGCACGGCCTTAACTTGGGAATACTGGACTTGTTAGTGTCTTAATTGAGGATTATTACAATTCTTGACAAATGATCAACAATCTAATTAGGATTTAAATGTGAAGTAACAAATGATTAACAATAAATTTTGGTATGTGCATAGAAAATAGAATCTATTTAAGCCAAAACTCTTTAAATTTAAGAACAGGAAGAAATAAACGTTTACGAATATTTAAATCCTTCAAATTTTAAAAAAGAGAATGTCAGCAGATTTATCGGAGCAGGTAAAAACTTAAATTCAAGAAATTTAAAAGCTACTTTAAAAATCAAAGACATTTTAAAGAAATTCCAAAAATATTAGTGCTTTTTATGACCAGCACATAAATAGTCTGAGCTTAAAATGAGCTGTTTGAAATTTATCTGCAATGTATCCCTTCTTTGAATCCCATAAATGTCAGCATTGTTTTTAGATACTCAGCTTACTGAAATACAATTACAAGATCTTCATTTACATTCAGTTACTTCACGGATGATAACTGGCAAAAGTTAGAATGGATAAGGTTGAATCCTGTAGAAACATTAATTTCATTGATTAAAATTAACATGTTTCTTTATCAAGACAATAAACTGCCATTCCAATTTACACAGTGAATGAACATCGTTGCTTAATTTTTTGTTTATCTTAGTGCAATGATTATTTTTTTCCCTTTTTTTCTATTAGTACTCCAATATTTGGATAGTAATAATTAATTTTCAAGTTTCAAGTTTCAGTGAAGTTAAATATATAAAATAACACGAGACAAGTTGAGAGATCGTATTTGAGAGTTAAAATGTCTACATGTAAAGGCCTGTTAGTATTAGAGCTTCGCAGAGTGAGTGTATTGGAATCTATATTACCAAAATCTTTTATTTCTGTCTGTCCGTCGAAATTGTTAATTTCCTGTGAAAAAATTACTACAATGAAACGTTCGCAACGGGAATCGAACCTGCAACCTTTTGATCCGAAGTCAGACACCGTATCCATTAGGCCACGGGGACTACATTCAAATTATTGTTTCTTACCACTCCCTTTGTGTGTGTGTGTGTGTGTGTGTGTGTGTGTGGTGTAATGAGAGAAAAGCCAGAGAAAAAAGAAAATAACTCATCAAGTTTAGCCTACTAGATTAAAAATTAAATTTCATAATTCATTTTTTTCCAGCAACCATCTGAAGTCGTTAGACACACATCTCGACATGAATGAAGAAATTACAAATGACGGGCATAAATACTCTATCTCAACTAAAAGCCGTCACACTGTTATCCCGTCATTGTTGATGGGGCATATATATTACCACTAGTTAAACTTACATGATTATTAGTGGCAACAGTAGTGAATCAAAAAATCAGGAAAATATATTCAATATCAGATTTCTTAATCTCTGGTTACCCCTGCTTGATAACCGAATAGATGCATAGACTCTTAAAAGAGAAAATATAAAAAAAAAAAAATCACTGCTACTTATCTTCAATTAGCCTGAAACTCAAGTAGTTTTAGGCACTTGTCTATGAGCTAAAGAAGTTGGCTTTCTATACTCAGCAGGGCTGAGGATTCTCTCCAGTTACTCATGTATTTGATTGTTAAAAGTTAATCCTTGAAAACTTAAGATTACAAAGTTTCATTTTACAATAATAGAACTTAAAAATACCTTATTTAATTTTTGTATTAAAAAATAAAAGGTAAAATTATATCAGCAAAATTGTAAGGTGACTTCATACTTAACACCAATGTTTTAAGTAAATTAGCTAAGTTATTATCGTCTTTACTCGCGTATTTTTCGCACTCTTTTGGAGGAAAAAATCGTTTTGAAACAGAGGTGCATAAATTATGCAAGAAATAAAAAAAATCCTTCCCAAACAGCAAATTCTCTCCCAGCAGCTCTGTTCCCATGTTTCTCCGCATACAGAATTACACTAACTTTAAAACTGGCCATGTAACTACTACATTTACCGGTAAGCTTCACTCATTTTCATCACAAATAGCAAATAAGTACACCGATCGCAAGTGTATCACTACCCACAGCTGTAGCAAACCTCAGTTGGGGGGGGGGCTTGTAAGCGAGAGGCGACCACCACGAAAACAAACGTTTTATGGTCGGGTGGAAGGAAGTTAAGAAGAGTGTGGCGAGTTTACCATTATAACTGACCATGTCTACTATTCAACACTGAGA